>JAKTPI010000035.1:0-124104 GCA_030557545.1 Ogataea salicorniae
TACCTGTCATGATACCTGGTGTAATGACAAAGTTGTGGTTCTCGTCTTTGTAATATTCTGGGTGAATTAAATCTTCGTACAAGTAACGTAAGTGGCCAGTTATTTTGAACCAAATATCATCGTATGCTGGTGCAATAGGTGTCACTTTCAAACTATCAAAAGATTGAACGTTAAAGTATCCCGTACTTTTTGGTTCAATAATGACATTCCCATCAATAATCAATCCAAGATTATACTGTTCAGCTATTTTAGTAGAATGCTTGCCAATTTTTTCCATAACGGTTTCTAGTTGGTCACCAATGGTAAGTATATGGTGGAATAAAACCGATGAATTTTTGGGTAAAGAATTACTCTTTTCAGCAATTTCAAGGAAAAAGGGAATTTTCGATTTTTTTCTCAAGTAATCAGTAATGTTTTCATTTGACTTCTTTTCCAAATGAGCCTTTAAAACATCTTCTTGAAACCTCTTATGCAGAAACTTATGCTCTGCCAAACATTGGAAATTGTTGCCCATCATTGGCCCCACGTAGCGCCAAGTGGGGGTAAACTGATCATCTCCATAGTTTGCTATAAATTCGGTTAGTAAACCGATTGAGGTGTAATCAGGAGGCATTGATGAGTGGTCAAAAGGAGTGATGTAATCAACACGGACATCTATGTACCCTCGTGCACCAGTACCCAACATTCCAAAAGGTTTACCGGTAAAATTCGAGAAAACTGGGTTACCTTCATCCATTATGTGATACATTGAATTTTCACCATATTTTTGTAATAAAAATTGGGAGATATGTTCAGCACCATTGGAGCCACCACTTTCCTCATCATGTCCAAACGAGTAAATAACAGTTCTTTCCAGTTTTGAACCTTGATCAATTAATAGTTCCATGGATTCCATTAACCCAATCAATAAATTCTTGCAATCAAAGGCACCTCTTCCATGGATTTTGGATCCATCGTAGTATCCACTCCATGGGTCCCTGTTCCATTTAGAAATGTCACCAACTGGAACAGTATCTTGGTGTGACATGAATAATTGAGGTTTCAAAGAAGGATTCGTGCCAGGAAACTCCAACACCAATCCGTAACCATTGACAACTATAACATTAGCAGCTTTCCAAACACTAGGGAACTCATTTTCTAGAAATTCATGAAACTTTCCAATTTTAGAATAATCTGTCTGTCCATCAAGGATTTCGGTGTCAACTTGAACAGCATGTGCCATTTTCAATGCAGAAGCATTTCTGAATTTTTCATCAAATAGAATTCGATTTGTAGTTTCCATATTCAATGGTTCGATTTTATCAGGAAGTGGACATAATGGTTTATCTGTTTGTTGAAATGACTTCAGTAAGAAGCTTTGATAATCAAAGGAAGATGCGAAACCAATAGATTTTAAGGCATATATTGAAACAATTCCAAGAATTAAATTGATAACAGTGGTCATTCCACCAAATGTAAAAGCATTACTGCTAGTTTTCGCTTGATGCTCTGATCCTGTTTGGCTCTTTCTTAGGTCGTTCATAGTGTGTAGTTGCCACTGATATTGTTTTGCCGAATAAAAAAAAAAAAAACCAAATCGGAAGGTTTAGAAACTGCTGATTGGCATTATATTAAAATAGTGATATCAATTGGTGGGTAGATTCATTGGTACTTAAATGATTTTTGCCGGCTGAAACTTGATAGATTGGATGATTTCGTTTCTGGTTTCCTGATTGCGGCTCAAGCATATGGTGAAAAATCGTTTCATTCTGATTGGTGGTGTGGTGCGGTTCTTTCTGCTTTCTAGACACCATAGACAATAGACAAAAATATCAAGGTATTTAACTGATGGTTTGTATGTATACGAACTTCCAGAAAAGATGTTTGGAATTGCCGAATTTGGTAACAAGAATTCCAAAGTTTCCAAATTTTAGCCAGCGATTAAAAATCTTAAAAATAACATTCAAGAAGAATTAAACTAAAAACAGTGATACATATATACAAAGAATAAGAGAAGTTCCCACATAAAAAAAAACAATTGAGCGTCCGTCTATTTAATTAAACAAAACCCTCAATTTTATCCCCAGCCCAATTGCTCAAGATTGAAATCAATCCCAAAATAAACTTTCCCCTTCAATTTTCTTGTCTTTGCTAGTTTCAAGAACAGACTAGAATCAACTTGTCCATTTTCTGTGATTGTAATCATTTGGCATCTATCACAGTTATCGATCTTGTTTAAAACAACAGGAGAAACTTTATTCTCATTATAGTTAGCACCCATTATAGATATTCCATTCCATGAATAATCAATAAATGCATCCTGTTTATCAGCACTAATTATTAAATTTGATCTAAAAGAAATCAATGTACTCAGGTTTCAGCACAGTAATAATGATGATTTCTTCCCATTACTAACTTCCTTCAATTAGTTATCATTGTATCTTCGTTAGCATTTGATAAGTTTGGTGGACTAGTTGAAGACAAAGAAACAGCATCAAATAGTGTATTCCATTCTTGAATTGGGAATTATATAAAAAGAAAAAGAAGGGTTCTTTCTAACATCCACCATCTAACAAAAACCATCCATATTATATTATTATGGTTGTGTGTGGTGTGGTTGGTGTTTTTGATTAAATCATTTACTAATATCGAGTGATCTTACCCTTAATATATGGACTCATAAATTGATATGGAATGCTAAATAAAAAAAGAATACAAAGCTGTTAATAAATTATATGAAAACTATGGTACAAATGCAAATAAATGGTGGGGGGGGGGTAGAGACAATAAAATTACACTGAAAATGGGCATTATGGTCACCGGGTTGATCAGATGCTTCACTTCCTGAACTTTGATGATGTTTAGTTTCTTTGGTATTATAAGATGCTTCACAATCTCTGTTATGATTATTATCGTAATTGGAATCATCTTCATCAGTGGCAACAAGATCATCTTTCAAATTCTTATTCAAACTTAAATCAAAAGCAAAGAAAAAGAATAAAATACCAAACCAAAAACACACGCACCACTCCATAACACCTGAATAACCCCAATATTCACTTCCATCACCTTCATTATCTGCAACCTTCATCATGACAACGTATCCAATAGCAAGACCAATTGCCAGTATCAACCAAGTTCCTTTCACCAGTGCACTTGTTAAAAACCATCTTTTACGATACTGCTTATAGTAGATAATGTATAGTGAGATATGAGTAATTACCAAGAAGAAATCAGCAACGATAAACAGCGCAACAAATGCCATATGGGCAGTACCAAAAACAGTATTTTTTAGACAAGCAACCATTAAAATGAATAAAGATGCAAGTATTGTTTCAATTATCACTGTCCAATGTAAAAAATGGGTCAATTTTTTGAAACTTTTCAATAGATAATGTCTCTTGTTCGAACGTAGATAAAATTCCTCCATTTGTGACCATGTGAAGAAAACACCCATTAATGCACTTCCGACAATAAACAAGGGTTGTAAATTGGTGGAACCGATGTATGATAAGTAAACAATTGTATGAACCATGTAATCATGGGATGATTCATATAATGGTCTACCTTGAATGATCCAGCAAACAAGCATTGAAATTAACATTGCCCACCAAAACCCAGCTGATAACAATGGGAGTATAAAAGCCCAACGTGGTGGAACATTTTTTATTTTGTAACCTCCTAATAACATTGTTGTATGAAAATTTATGGTATATCTATATGTATATGTACTTTATGATGACTTCTTCTTTATATTTATTTAAACTTTTGTTTTTTTTTGTTTTTGTTTGTTTCTATATGAACTAAGATTGATCCTTTATTTTTTTTTTTTCTTCTTTATTGAATTCTATAATTTTGAAAACTAAATAATCAAACATAAATTAATGAAATTCTAAAGTTGCCTTGATCAGCTATGAATCAATCAAGAGGAAAACATAGTTAACTTATATATATACATATATATATTTAGTAAGAAAAGAAAAAAGAAAGCTATATATATGCTTTGGATGTGAATGTGAAACTAGAGTAAGCTGGCTTACTAAAAAAAAAAACGGAATGAAATTTATATCCGAGAATCCCATAAAGAGTGAATGATGTAATAATACCTCAAGATCCGGAGTAGAGTTAGAAAAGAAAAGAACACTTTGCCCTGTTGTCTTGTGAATGGAGTGAAGTGAAATGGGCAGGATAAACATTAAGACTCACTTAGTGAGAGGCACAGTTGAAAATTGTTCATTTTGCTTTTACTGCGGTCGGTTAAATAAACTATGAATAAAAAAAGGCACCGAGTGTTTGAGTGTTTGAGTGTTTGACTGTTTCGGTCGAGAGTCCTGGTCCTCATTTCTTTGTTTCTTTATAGTCTTTTATCCAGTACCTATTCTTGGTTAATTGAATTCAATTGAATTGATTTTATATATTAAATTGAAACATTGTTGATCCAAATAGCTTTTTCAAGTAACGTTTAATTATACAATAATACGTCCGAAGTTTAGTTTTAAACGTTTCCGTTTATTGATGTTGGTTTGTACACACACTTCTTCGGTATTTAGAATACTAAACTCCAAAACTCCGCCAGTTTTTATTTCACTTTATCCCAAAGCCCATTCAAACAACTAACTATAAAATAATTTCTTTCAGTTGATTGAATTTCGTTGATGTTGTTTAATGCTGAGTATTGCTTAGTGCATAAGTATGACAATTGAACCCATAAATAAGCCTATTTTACCACACACAAAATATCCAGCCTTCTTCTTTCCATGCCTCCCCCTCCCCATCCCCCATCCCCCAGCCTTTTTAAAACCAATCAACTAAGCGAAATAATCAAAAAGAACGCGTTTCTTTAATTATATATATGCCTTGTTTTTTGTATACTCAAACAAAAACCAAAGCACACATACAAAATAAAAAAAAAGAATCAACTATTTGAAATAGATTGTAAACCTAACAATTCAGATGGAAAGTATAAAAAAACCATCCAAAATTAGAAACACTTGTAATATTCTTGTGCACTATTTGTTGTATAAACAGGATGTTAACTGTAACAAAACAAATAAACCTTTTTAACCCAGTAATATACAAAGGGGGGAAAAACACAGTTTATAAATCATTTCAGCCACTTTCTTTTCCAACAATCGACCGACCCAAATATAATTGACTTAGGTCGATCGACTCTTAAGAATAAGAACAACACCGATTCACCATATCACGTGACTATTTTAATTTTTTTTCTTCATTAGCATTACCTTAAAGAGTACCCCATATTCAATTGTGCGTTTATCGAATGATTTATGATTCAAAAAATTACTTGATAAATATATATATATATTTAGTTCAGTTCATCTTTATCACAAGTTGGAAATTAAACAATACTGTCGAAAGAAAGAACACTAAAACACATCAATAAAGTGGAACTAAAATAGAAAAAACAAATACATAATAATATTCTAAAGAAAATGTCTGAGTCAATGAATAGATTAACAATGGTGAATAATCATTTAAGTTACAATGGAAATAAGATAAGGCCTGAATTCCCTTATTTATCACAGTTTGAAAGATCCGAATATTTTAATAGAGCCAAGCTGTTGGGATTGAATCAAGGTGATATGGTTAACTTACAACAAAGAACATTCCAAAGATGAGAGTCGAAACAACAAGTAAACAAATTTGGGTATTCATCATTTTCCTATAATACTAATCATTCAACAATTTCCAAAACTATTTAACTTATTTAGATTTTTTAAAATTTTCCATACATTCTAAACATAAAGTGCGTTTTCTTTTGACCGTTTAACTGACATGTAGATACTATCTATTGTAGAAGAAGAAGAAGAAAAAAAAACATCTATAATCATATATTGCTATTATTATTACTACTTTAAAAAGAAAAACAACACGGGTTATCATTATCATGGATATAATGGACCAAACATTAAATAACAACTTTTGAAATGATCTAGAACTAATCTGTTTATAGTTGAACGATACTTCAAATCAGATAAATCTTCGTTCAATGAAATCAAATTAGTAATGATAATATCGCTATCATCACCTAATGATTTTGATAGTTCAGTTTCTGATATTGTTGAAAGTTTGAAACAGTTTAAGAAAATGAAATCAGAATAAGTTAAAAGAGCCCTTGTTTTCATATATGGTGGTGTAATGGTGATGATATCTGTTGGCTGTTCAGAGTCTTTTTCTATTTTGGTGTCTTGTGTCCCTGGGACAGTTGTTTCAATGTCATTGTTTGGATCCGTTGTAGCTTCTATGGTCACAGACTCCGCCTCTGCCTCTGCAGCAGCGGCTGCTTTCTTTGCCTTTTGCTTCTTCTTTTTCTTTTGACTCTTCGTCAATGGCTGTTTTTCTTCTTCAATCCCTGGAGATTCTTCTCTGGATTCAACAACTTCTGACTCAGCATCAGTAGCATCACCTGCAGAAGCAGTAATAGTAGCATCAATTGTATTTGCATCAACCATACCAGGAATGTCTTTTTCTTTTTGTTCAACAACACCAGGCTCATCGACAACTTTTTCAATCTTTTGGAGTCCATTCAAACCACTACCAAGGCTTTGAATTAATCCATCAACCAATCCATTTTTAATATCTTTGAATTGATCAACTAAGTAAACATCACAATAATCTTCACCGGGATTTTGTTTAATACAACTCAAATTACAACTCATTTTATAAACAAGATTTTCAACTTGTAACGAAGCAAAATTAGGAATTAGTCTCTTTGACTTGTTATTATCACTAGAATAATCAGCTTCCATTGAATCACCATCAACGTATTCATCCCATAATGTAACTTCTGGATATGATTCATCAATATTCAAACTTCCAGAATCTGTATCATCATCATTAGTTTCAGCAGCTTCTTCTATAAGTTCAGGAACGGAATCATCGTTCGACTTGGCTTCAAAACGATTTTGAATCATTTCTTGCAATTGTTTTTGATAAGGAGATGCTATTTGATTAGTCAATGGTTTGAAAAGTTTTATTAACAATGGACCAACAAAATCAGTTAAATCCAATGGTTTTTCATTGTCTCCTCCTTCTTTTTGAGTTGTTAAGAGAGTTGAGAAATTGTTGTTAATTGACACAAGATCAATCTTATCATTTAATTGAACCAATATACGAAGCATATAGAAGTATTTAACTGCTTCAATTGAACTTGTTTGTTGTTGTTGTTGTTTCTGGTTGAATACTAGATCTTCAATATTTTCAAAGAATTCTTTAATTTGAATGTTCAAGTGAACAACGTTGAAATTAATCGATTCATCAACTAAATCATTTATATTCTTCGTTATTTTCAACCAAAACTCATCATCTTCATAATCATCAATTGTTAAAATTGGTTTACTTAAATTAATCGATAATTTATTCAATGATTGTAAAGAATTTAAAATAATGTTTAAAGTTTTCTTGAAATTCGTCAGATTGTTTAAAATCGATTCAATTGTATCGTTATTTGATGTTGGATTCGAAGTTTGTGAAATGTAAACATCGATATCTGTCATGTCTGTAAATTTGAAAAGGTTTAAACCATTGTTTGTCTCTATCAATTGTAAACTTTCAAAGTTGTTATAATTTTCAACTATTGAATTTGAAATATTGTTGAATTGATTTACATCCTTTTTTAGAATATTGAGGAAATTCAATTTCCAAATTTTCAGTAAATCATCAATCAATAAATCACCATTGTCATTGTATTTTAAATCAACTAATGATGTGAAATTTTTAAACGATTGTAATATTTTACTCAATAGAGTAACCAAATTGTTTAAACTATCAAAATTGTCGAAAGATTCAGTAAACTCTTTATAGAAAAATGAACCAACTTTTAATTTCCAACTTTCCAACTGTAAATCTAATTTGTCATCGGTTATTGAATATTTTATATCAGAGATTGAAATTGGGAACATAACTTTGAAATCATTTTTAGAAATATTTAACCACTTGGTATATTTTTTGAAACTTGTATTTGAAACCCAGTTGGAATTTGAACTGTTATGAATCAATCTAATCAAGACAGTTGAAAGTTTTGTTTTAAAAATGCTTAGATAATTCAAAGTATTAAAAATATAACTCAAACAATTTTGTGAATCGGTTTTTATTCGGAAAGAACTGATAATTTTGTTATATCTGATCTTTAAATACCAACTTATCGCATCAAATGGTGCTATTTTTTCAGTGATAATATATGAAATCAAAATATTTATTGACAATTCAAATTCATTATCGCCGGTCAAATTCACAATTTGTTTTTCAATTTCATTTAAAAATTGTAACTTCAATGAATTGTATTTTTTAATTATAAAAGAATCTTTTGTGTCGTTGTTAGCTAACTCATCTTTGAAAAAATCATCAATTAGGAAAAAATGTTTTGATAAATTAATAAATGAATTTGAAATTGATTCTGTTATAGATGATGAAGAGAAAGAATTTTCTGAATCTTGAGTGGTTGTAGTTACATTTGTTGTTTCATCTTTGGTATCAAACGCTAGTTCGGATAATGAATTCTTCAAATTTAAAAAGAGACAATTTAAATCATGAACAATATTTCTCAAAATGATTGGTCTATTCTTACTCTTAACGGTTGCAAGTTTGTCCGCCGATTGGAATTTATTGAAATTTGATAAATTCTTCAATGATTTATTATTATAGTTTGATTTTTTAAAAGTTAATTCAACTAATTTATCATTTTCAACTTTAGTTAACTCATTCATTTGAATTATATCATCTGCAACTTTTAGTAGATCTCTATATTTATAACTAACTAGGTTTCTCAATTCTAGTTTCTTAGAACTAATTTCATTTTGTAGTTTGAGTTTTATTCCTTTCAATTCTTGAATTGTATACGTTTTGAATAAATCATCTGCAGTTTGAGTTGAAATGTCTGATATGTCTGGTTCCATTGTTGTAATATTTGGTAATTAAATAACCGTATTGTATTTATTTGTCAATTGACAAGTTATGTTGAGAATATTGCTGCTATCTATTACAATTGACTGGAGGGTTATTAAAAAATCACAACCTGCTTACCGTGTCAAACAAACAACAAACACAGGTCAAACCGAAGCCCATTTCAAGATTTTTAGCGAAGACAGGGAATATCCAATCACGTGATTGCAGCGTTTGGCAACCCTACTCATTACACGAAAGGCCCTTTTGTTTATCTTCATAAACACATATAGATAGGATACCTACCATATTGGTGTTGATAAATAATCAAACGATACAATAATAAAAATAATAAAAATCAGATTATCAAGGGAAAATGGACGACATAACCATAAACGTTACATCATCAATAACATCATCGAACCGTAGGATTTCACCACAATGGTCATTAACATTCTTGAAAAAAAAGTTGTTCCAAATAACAGGTATACCTACCGATGATCAACGGTTATACGTTTATAAATTTAAAGATAGCAATGAGCGTTCATTAATTGATTCTAAAACAGGAACAACTAATGAGGATTTAACGATTTTGAGTGAATTGGGTGTTAGAGACGGTGGACGGATTCATGTTGAGAATACCAATTTGAATAATGTGGAGTTAGTTGAATTAGAAAGGGACATACTGAACGACTTAACACGGTCTAATAAAAACAATAGAGGAGACGATGATGATGGCGATGATGGCGAGGAAAAAGATGGTGATGAAGGTTTATTCAAACTGAGTGAAGAAAGATACTCTGAACTGACCAACAGTGTTAGATCTTGGAAGATTAAGAATCAATTAGGTGAATACGATCCTCGAACAAAAGTAATGAAACAAAAATTACAAGAAAAGAGGAATGAAGTTTTACAAAATTTGAAAATTGAATCTAGAGTGAAAATAAACAATTCAAATGATAATGGTGTTGTTAAACTTGGTACTGTTAAATACATTGGATTAATTCCTGAAATTCCAAAGAGTATTACTACTAATAAAGCTGAGGAAAGAGATGATAGTGATGAGGATGTTTGGGTTGGTGTTCAATTGGATGAACCATTAGGTAAGAACGACGGAAGTATAAGAGGTAAACGATACTTCACATGCTTAAACAAGTATGGAGTGTTTGTTAGACCTAACTTTTTGGAAGAAGGTGATTTTCCTGTCAACGATGACGAACTTTTCATTACTGATAGTGAAGATGATGAATTGTGAGTAAGTGTGTGTGGGTGTGTGTGTATGTGTATGTGTGTATATTTACGATGAATACAGTTAAATAATATCGGAAAAAATTAGTATGTCAATTCAAAAGACTGCTGAAATAACCAATGTTAAAATTGTAAATTAACTAAGATAGAGTGAGATAAAGGTGAGACAATCAAATGAAGATCGAATTGGCAAAACAGAGTCAAGAAAGATAATAAAAGAGATAATAGAAATTAAACAAATAACGCTAACACTAAAAAAACAGCATTAGCAGGATACAAGACAAAGTTGAAAGTATTAATGTGAAGGAGGGGGGCAAAAAATAAGAAAACAACAAACAAACATTGAGGTAATAGGAGAAGTGGAACGTTAAATTGGGTTTGAATTAAATGGAGGAACTGATAAAAAAAAAAATAAAAGAAATAAAACTAAGAGTTTTCAGCATAAAGTTCATCAACTCTTGTTTTAACACTTGCTAAAATTTTCTTTCTTTGTAATTTTTGAGCACTTGTAACAAATCCACTTTCAGGGGTCCATTCATCATCGGTTAAAACAACACCTAAAATTAACTCGATACCGTTCAAACCTTGAGATTTACCAGTTGCAACTAAACTATTAGCAAATTCTTTCAATAATTTCTTGTTATCAACAAATTCAGCTAAATGGAAATCATCGTCAATGGATTTAATTAAGTTCAACTTCAAAGCCATTTCTTTGATTGCCTTTTCTTGTGGCACAACAATGGCAATTGGTTTAACCTTAGTTTCATCAGCATAACAACAAATGTTTAAAACGTAGTTGTTGGAACGGTAAATGGATTCTAGTTTTTCCAATGCAATATATTCACCGTTTTGGGTCTTGACTAAGTTCTTACGTCTGTCAATAATCTTTAATTGACCAGTTGATGTCCATTTGCCAATATCACCAGTTGAGAACCAACCTGCTTCATAACTGAAAGCAGACTTGGTTTCTGCTTCATTATTGTAATATTCTGATAAAACAGGTAAACCTTTAATTAAAATTTCACCTTCGTTGTTCTTGGCCAAATAACCAGCTTCTTCAACGTCAATAAGTTTAACAGTAATTGAACCGACCAATGCACCAGCAACGTCATATTCGAAATGGTTAAGATCAAGAATACAAGTGTTTGCCACGGTTTCTGTTAAACCGTAACCGATCAACATTGGAGAAATTGTGTTTGAGATGAATCTTTGGGTCTCACCGGAAATTGGAGAACCGCCGTTTAACAATATTCTAATTTGACCACCTGTAGCAGCCTTAATCTTCTTGAAGATCAAGTTGTCAATCAAGCTTGGTAGAAATGGAACGTTATACTTCTTACAACTGATTTTGGCTTTATAAGCAGTCCAGAAAATCTTTTGAGTTGTTGGTGGGTTCTTTTCAATTTGTGACATGATACCTTTCTTAACAGTTTCCCAAACAGCAGCAACACCAACCATGATTGTTGGCTTGAAAGCTTTCAAATCACCTTCTGAGTTCTTACATGACAAATCAGTTAAAGTTTTAACGTTAGCATATCCAGCAACACCTCCCCAGTAGAAAATGATCAATTCGAAAGCCAATTCAAAAATATGGGCCAATGGTAAGAAGCAAACAATACGATCCTTCGTGTTAACTGTAGTGTTTGGAACGTTGGTTGAAATACCACCTAAACCGGCAACAATATTCTTATGGGTTAAAACAACACCCTTTGGAGTACCAGTTGAACCAGAGGTGTACATGATACAAGATAAATCCTCAGGCTTTGGTTTTGAAACGTCAACTTTCAACTCGTTCAATTCACCTAATTTTAATAAATCATCATATGATAAGATGGTAATATCAGGTCTAATTTCTTTGATCTTTAATAGAGCATCGTTTGATGATTTATAAATAGAACCATTCTTTCTCTTATCGTTTGGATCCAATTCATAAGAATGAATAATGTACTTAACGCTAGTTGCCTTCTTCAATGGATTGATCAACTTAACAAGCAATTCATTATCCGTGAAGATACCAGTAGAACCAGTTTCAACTAAAGAGTGGGTTAAACCTTCTTCACCTAAAGTATCATAAGCGGTGACAACAGGTATAGCTTGAGTTTGACAACCTAAAAATGCTCTCATCCATTTAGCCGAAGTTGAGGCAAAAATTTGGCATCTATCTTCACCGTTTGGTTTAAAACCCAAGTTGATTAAACCTTTACCAAATTCAACGATAATCTTTTCTAGTTGACCAAAATTAATGTATTCATAATCACCTTGTTCGTAATACATCCAATCTTTATCAACTTCAACGGTTTCACCGTTGATTATCTTTTTAATTTTTTTGGTTTCAATATGAATCTCTTTAAGTTGTCTAGAACCTTGGATTTGTTTCTTGGAACCGTGTAATTTCAAACATTCATAGAAATATTCGTATATAGTTGAACATTGAAAACCGACAGGTCTTGAAACAGCACTGTCTTTAACTTTGTAGTATCTGTAAGGGGCTGTTTCGCCATCTTTGGCAGGACCGACAGGGACGTTAACTTGGAAGACCATATTTTAATTTAATTAATTTAATTAATTTTATTTATTTTTCTCAATAGTTTTATTTTTGTGTTTAGTCTACTAATTTTATTAAAATTAAAAGAATTGACTTGATTTTAAATGCTTGAAGTTTAAGTTTAATAGATAAGAAGTTGATAGAGATTAGAGGTTGTAAAGAGGATGGGCGAGGGGTAAAGTAGATAAAACAAATGAGGACGTATATAACCAATGGCTTTTTTGTTGTGTGTGTTTTTTTTGGAATTTAAGAACACTACCCAAAACTGAGCCGAGGGTACATTATTGAGTGAGAATATATCATGTTGCTTTTGTTCTGTTGGGCTTTTTTTGACATGGAGCAGGGAGAGGAGAAAGGAGCTTAATTTTGATTATATCAGCATGATCTCATTCTTGTCTTGTTGGTTGTTTGGTTGTTTGTCGTGTGCGTGTCTTGTGTTTAGAAGACAACAAACAGGATCTGCGTCGCTTAATGAGTCGATCGACGTATTAACGCTCAATTGAAAATGCCATACTATATCATATATGTAGTAGTGGTGGTTGGTGGATGGTTGGTAGGAATAGAGATGAAGGGATCTAATGGGAATGAATGTGGGGTTCAAAATGCAATGGAGATGATCAAATGATCAGATTGGCGGGGCAATTAAATCCAACAAGAAGAGGGGAAAAGACCCTGTATTTATTACACTATATATATACACTTATACAAAGATTGATCTTTTTTAATGGGCATGTGATAATTTCTCGTCCTCGTTGTAAAACTTAACCAAAGCCCGTAACGCATGTTCGTTTTCTTCGCTTCTCTTAATCCGTTCACTGATTGAAACTCCAACGAGATTATTTAACCATTTATCTTGAATACCAATTTCAATAAATAGATATACATATGAAATTAAATCCATATTGTTAGTTTTCCATTTCTTGCCATTAAAACAGCTTATCAATTTAATGATTTTCAATATCTTCAACCATACATTAATTTCAAATAGATTCAAGTAGTACCGTAACGTTTCCGTTGGTTTCAATTCCAAAAATTTGAAAATTCTTTTGAGTTTGAAATCATACATTGAATCTTTCAAAACTTCAAGTAAATTGTTTAAAATTATTAAAAATCTTGTGTTTTTAGAATTTATCTTAATGTTGGATTTATTGTTAAACGGAGGTGGTAACATGAATCCACCTGCTCCAATTATTGATTCATTGTTACCTTCATCTGGCAGTTCAATAACTGATTTGATCTGTTCTTCTTTACTTAACCCTATAAAAGATTCACAATTATCACCAACACTCTCTTTCATAAAGGAAAACCCTTTCATGTCATACAGTATCTCATATTCACAATAAACCAGTTTATTGTTGATTAAAAATTCATCATCTTCAAAATTGATATAATTTTCAAAATCACAGTTATTATTATTTAAATATTTGATTAAATGAATATAGTAATCACTATCAAATATAAGAGTCAATAAATATTCATATTTTAATAAATGTGATAATTTGAACCATTTTAACATTGTATTGATCAAAGTTGTTATATTTTTCAACATTATTTCTTTAGTCTTCAAAATTTCTAATTTTTCAATGTCTTGTAAACTCAACTCTTTTTTCAAAAATGGCTTCTTGATATGTATTCTGTTTTTATTCATACAATCAATATTTGAATTTAAAATTTGATTCATTAATAAAACCAATGAATTTAAATAAGGTAAGCACTTGAAATAAAAATTCTCAACCCTTTGCAATGATTTGATTTCATTATCATAAAATGGATTCTCTTGCGAATCTTGTTCACTGTATTTAAACCTACTTTTTCTATCTTCCCCCTTTAATCCATTCTCCTTTTTAATGAAATTTTCAAAAGTTTCTGTAAATTGAATGGAATTGAAATTCTCTTGAATTTTATTATAAAAAATTTCACTTGCCTCATTAATTGAGAATGGAATTCTTTCATCTTCAATTGGATATAAATTCGGGAAATTGGATTGTGTTATAAACATTTTCTTCTTGTTACCATTTTCTAATTCTGATATATTGGAATAATTATTAATTGATCCCGTATGTTGTGGGGTTAAAGTTGGTGATGGAATTGGTGTTGCAATATGAACATCAGGTGGATTGTTGATGTTGGCATTGCTGTTAATTAAATTACCCATCTTATTATGCTTAAAATTGTGATTTGAATTAATCAATAAGGATGTTGAATTCATTTTCTTTGATATAGATACATCATCATCGTTATTCAAACTTATCTCTAAAATCTCTGAAATTTCATATTTAGGTGGTGTAAAAGTTGGATACCTTGTGATTAACTCGTTTCTATAATAATAGTAATCCATTGGTGATATATTTTCTCTGTTTTCATTATCTTTTTCTTCTGTATTTTCCTGTTTCTTCTTATTTTTTTTTTTTTCTTTTTCATGTTTGAACTGTAAGAAACATTTTGTTGATTCAATCTTCTTAGAATTACCGAACTGTAATAAGAGTAATTTATTAATTATCATTATAACGTTTCTAATTTTGAAATATTTGGCAGTTTTCGATGAATTAGAACGTGCTTGTTGCTGCTGCTGTTGTTGTCGTTGTTGTTGTTGGGACGCCCCCGTTGCCGAATTTGTAGTATTTGAACCGTTCAGTCCCATTTCATATTCTTCTGTGTCACTTGTCAACCACCTCCAAGAATCGATTGATTTCATCAGTTCAATTAGTAGATTGGATTCTTCTACAAGTTCACTCAATTCTATAGTATTCTCATCATCAAGTAATTCATTTTCGTCTTTAATTGCCAATACACTTGATATAATGAAATAAAGTATTGTTAATAAATAATGGAATTCATTAGAAATCAAACTCAATAATTTGAAATTCAACAGTCTAGTATTTTCATCGTTTTTGAAATTTATTAGTTTGTTCATGTTGCTTATTATTCGATTCGTTATTAATTTGATTGTTTTCTTGTCTTTGATGAACAACACACTGGTTGCTTTGATATTTTGTTTTAATTCATTTTCCGGCAATCCTATTTTGTATGATCCCATTGATAAGTAACATAAACAAATAATACTTTTCAAATCATATTTGATTTGTCCTAATTGTAATAACTTGCAGTATTTATTAATCTTCTCAGTCAATTCACTATTACTGCCAATTTCGTTAGCATTATCAGCATCATAAACTTTCTTGATTAAATTCAAAGTCTTTAGATCATTATAACTGAACCAATCGTTCAATTCTTCACTGAAACTGAGTAATTCATCATATTCATAAACTAATTCAGGATATTCTAAAATAATATTGAAATTATTTAATCCATCAATCTCAATGTCATCATCTTGTCCATTACAACTTCCACCACTAGTACTGATATACGAATCGTCCTCGTTATCAGCAAACAGATATGATGCATTAGGGGAGTTTTTTGATGTTAATAAATCCAGATCATCCGTAGTTTCAATCATTTCCCCTCTGTCTATGACAATATCAGGGAATTCATCGAGTATGTCATCTTCTTGGTTTAGTTCATCAAGTAATTCTTGTTCTTCTGAAGTGGTTTCCTCTTCATTTTGTTCGTTTTCGTCATTGTAATTAATTTCATCATCATTTTCTTCTTCGCCTGCCTCCGTTGATCTTAGTTGGAGGTCATCAAAACCATCTTGTATGGATTGTGGATTGAATGGGACATTGCTTTGATGATTCCCACCACGATCCAATCGACTAGATATGCCAAACATTTTATTAATCCTTTTTTTTGATAATTAAAATACAGTTTGTACCTGTCTTTGCCCCCGTGTCTATTCTATCGGTATTACCTGTAATATTACTTCAATTAATGTCGTTTTCCTTTTCCAACAGCCCGATCTTTAAGGAGGAATTTCTCTTCAAATCACTTCACTTTTGTTTGATGTAAATACCGATGGTTAACTAGCCACACATAATAACCCGTAATGGCTAATGTAAACTTACTTACATCATGTGGCTAGTGAAAATACTTGATCAACAAATTCGTACTTATCCATTTATTCATTTATTCAATTGGATTGATTGTACTTTTTGATCATGTATAATTCAAAGTATTGTTTAATCTGATATATATAATTACATCAATCATTTTTCTAAGTTTGACAAACTAATATGTTAAGTTTAGATAACAGTGTTGGTTTGAAGTATGTTTTCATTCACAGTCTCTCTTCCCACGTCACATAATAAGATAGCAGTATATTTATTTTTGAGGTGGACTTTTCAACAAACTTACAACTTTCTACTAACAATAACTTTTTCATATATTTATCATCTTACAGCGTTGAAATTACAACAACTTTAGATGCAAAACTAACGGGTGTAATCCACTCATATAATCCACATTCTGGTTTATTGTCAATCATAAGATCACCACCGACCGATGCTAACAATAGTACTGGGAAAGTCAACTACACTACCATAAAAACAACATTCATCAAACAAATAATCTCATTGACATCCAAGAAACCAAATAATAACAATAATGGTGGCAAACCAATCCAAATGAATGATAAATTTGCAATGCAACAAAATAAACCATATCCAATATCAATAAATAGTTTGAACAAAACAAATGCAATTGAAAATTCAGTATTGAAGAATTCATATTACTTGAATAAAAACTTGAGCTATTTGACAAAGAAGAAGGTGAGTTTAGAAGGTTTAGAAATTTTCAAGAAATTATTCAATTTGCTGCCTTTAGGTGACGTCAACTTTGATAACAAAAATGATAATATTCTAGTCTTTGATAACCATCTAGTCATTAACAAACCATACAGGGTTGAAAACTGTAAACTGATTGAATCTAAAGAAAATAATGGTGGAAAAGGTGGTGATAAAGATCAACAATTAAGCTATATCAAAAAAGTGGTCAAAGAAGTTTGGAATAAATTAGAAAATGAAAGAAAAGGGGGTTGAAAAAAAAAAGTTCGAAAGTCAAAATCAAAAAATATAAAATCATATAATCTGTATACTTAATTATATATATTATTTCAAAAGAAGTTTACGTAATTTTTTAGATTCATTAACATCATTAAATGTAAATTTGAAACTCAATTCAATTTCAGATAATAAATTCAAACCTTTCTTCATGGTTCCTTTAAACCCATCCATTTGATTCCACGGTATTCTAATATTCAAAATGTTGTTATTATCAATTGTACTATAATTTATTATGTACTCGAGTAATAAGTTTATCCATGATCTACCAATCCCACCATTTAGAAGATTTTTTATTTGAAATTTTAGTTCAAATAATATATCAATTTCATTAATCATAAGAGGCTTTGCATTGCCGCTGTCGTTGTCGTTGTCGTTACATGTTGCAGTTTTGAAAACGAGTCTATCACTTGACGAATGAAAAATGTTATCGCTAGTTAAATTTGTTAAATGTTGTTTAATGCTAGGTTCGCTATCCTTCATTTCATAAACTTCAATAGAAAAATCTTTTGTTGATTTGAATACCAATTCATCAGGTCTAATAATAGACAATTCAACTAATTCAACTTTAACCCCCTTCTCCGCACCACCTCTCATCATTATCAATTTTTTGTAACAATTCAACAGTTTTTCAGAATTTAAGAACTTTTCTAAATATTTCAAATATCTAACTTGTGAATTTATTGAAACCCCAGTTTTGTATAGTTTTTTACGGTTAATGAAAATCGAATTTGATTCACTGAAACCCAAATTAAATTTATACATTAAATAGCCAA
Organism: Ogataea salicorniae; assembly: GCA_030557545.1. Taxonomy (NCBI): domain Eukaryota; kingdom Fungi; phylum Ascomycota; class Pichiomycetes; order Pichiales; family Pichiaceae; genus Ogataea; species Ogataea salicorniae. Next base: position 18,405 of record JAKTPI010000035.1, read on the forward strand.
CTGCAATTGATCCCGTTCTTCCCTTCCCATGCTTGCAGTGAATCACTGCAACTTTTTCAATACCTGAATTTAAATACTCTTCTAAATTTTTCAGAATTTTCAACAAGTTATTAAATGTAATAATACCATGATCAATGAAAAGATACCTTTGAAACTCACCCCCACCGTTTGTTATTATATCTGGTTCATAATCTATTTTTTCAGCTTGTAAATTTATTAACTTCCAGTTACCCTTTCCATGATTATCATTCAATATTTGAACTAACTCATAAACATCATTGTTTAATAATTTTTTATATGGAATGCTCATCAATGATGACGATTTCGTATCAACAGGCTTGGAACAGACAGCTAAATTCGGTAATATATATTGCAAATCCAACTGAATATTTGACGTTTTGGAGATATTGTTAAATTTTGGTTTTTGGGGTACGATGTTATTAAATTCTCCCATTTTTCAATTGACTGCAATTTGATTTCTAAAGATATATATAAGCTCTGTTTTAATTGAAGTAAACGTTCAAAAGGGTTTGTTTGTAATGGATTAAATATGTTGACATCTCGAAAACAAAATGATCCCTCAATTGAAAGGCTGTGCTTATCAAATCTGATTGTGTAATTGCATTTATTTGAATAATAAATACTGGGCGGTTATCGATGAGTCTAATTGAATGAATATATTGAGAATTTACAATCATAATCACATTATCGAAACTATATAGATAACAAACATACATAATTCGGATGAAAATTAATCAACTCAGTAAAGCTAAAACAATAACCAAAATAACCACTAAAGCAACTAACAAAACACAACTCCATTTTCTCTTTTTCTTTTGATAATTATCAGCTTTTGTTAATTCTATAGTTGCCAGTTGGTTATTATTTGTATATTCCATTATATTATCTTCAATAGTGTCTATGTGTTCACCTTGCTGATTAACCATTTCATTTAAATCTTTGAAAATTTTATTAATATCTTGAACACCTTGTGATATAGACGTTATGGCATTTTCACGTTGAGAGATCAAGGATGAATGGTACTCCAGTTCATGGTTTCTAATTTGTTGTTGCTGGATTTGTTCTTGTTGTTGCATTTGCTGTTGTTGCAATAAAGGAGTCGATTCCGAAGCTTCATTAGTTGAAGATAATTGATTGTCTAAAAGTAATTGTCTTTGTGAAGTTTCATTTTTATTATATTCTTCACTAATCATAACGGATTGTAGTTTCTCATTATAGGATTTTTGAATAACTTGATAGTTTTTGAAAACTTCTTGACACTGTGATTTTAGTTTTTCTTGTGTATACAATAACGTACTGTTAGTGTTACTGCTATTACTTGAATTTTGTAAGTTCAATCCGTCCAATCTTTTATTTATTTCATCGTTTAATGAACCACATTTCTTATTCAAATTTATTAGAGATTGACGTAGTGTTGAATTATCCCTTTTAGTACCTAGTTGTTGCTGCAACTTATCAAATTTAGAAATGTTTGAAATCAAATCTGATAACTTGTTTGAGATAGAGTTCAAAGTTGAAGAATTGCTGCTTTCATCGTTATTCACTAGTGGCTGTTTCTGGGCCTCTATATCAAAATTTGCAAACGACATAATATATTATTGTTGTTATGGTAAATTATCATATGTATTTAATCAAACTAAAAACTGAAAGAAACAAAGATAGAAATGAGGTTTATACATGGTTATCAACGAGTCAAGTTAAATTAAACTCGAGACACAAATGTTTAAAATTTTGAGGCTGTGAAGTTACAACTAAAAAAAGTCTAGCGACGCGCGTCGATTATATAATAATTATTCTGTTAATTTAAAATAACGTGCCACAAAATAGAAACGCGTCTCTCAATTAAAAAAAACAGTTAACGCGTACAATCATTTGTTCAAATGTGGAATAGATCTATCGTTTTGGTTTTGGGCTTGATTTATATATTTACATTTGATATACATTTGAACTTCACCGTATTCCAACTAATAACATACTAAAGTTTTTTTAACGAGTCAACGTCCAACACGTCAGGCAACTACGCAATGTCTTCAAGAAAGGAAAAGTTGGCACGTCTCAGAGCTGCTAGAGCAGGTAACACGATTATCTCTGATGATGAACACGATCAGTCAAACGTTGATATTTACGAAGAAGTTGATGAATTAGAATATAGAAAACATAAAAGAGATCAACTTTTAAATGATGATTTTATTGTCGATGAAAATGGAGAAGGTTATGCCGAAACTGGTGCTGATGAATGGGATTCAACTACCCATAACTATTTCTCAGATGAAGACGATGACCAAATAGAAGGTGATGGGGGAAAGAAGAAAAAAATAAGAAAAAAGGCAGCAACTGTAACAAATAATAATCAAGCCATTTCAAATTTTTTCACAAAGACAAATGAAACCAGTATTAAAAAGAAAAAAGCAGATACAAGTAATTTAGATGATATTTTAAATGATTTTACCGCCTCATCAACCTCAAAATTAAACAATCAATCAAGCTCAACACCATTTTTTTCAGCTAGTTCTAAGAAAAGGGACGTTTTCTCAACTTTGAAATCTGAAAAATTAACCCATAAAACTCCAAGTTCAAAAGTCAAACCTTTGGATTTCAAATCATTTCTAGATGATGATGACGTTAGAGGTTCATCCAAGAAAATAAAGCTGAGCTCTGATAACAACGATCATTATTTTACAGCTTTAGAAGATGCCGAAAACACGTCGTCCATGCAAATTGACGATTATAACCAGTCAAATGATTTCGCAGATTTAGGTGCACCATCTTCTCCAATCAAAGTTAAACGTGAGCAACAAACTCAAACGATATTGAATGATATTGAAATGAAACAACCTGACGCCGATACTCAATTAATCAAACAAGAAGAAAAATCCGATGATGACGATTCAGAGGACGAAATTTTTGTTGCTAGAAGACCAAAATCAACAATGGTTGTTGATAGATCAGTCAACTTGAACTCCACTAAAGAATTACCTAAACCAATCGATTCTTCACCAATCAAAGAGTCTAAACCATCATTGTTAACATCTTCTCCAACAAGATTTTCAAACACTTCATTTGATAGATTAGATGAAAAAGAAGTTGTTATTAAGTCTGAAGATGGTTCTGAATCCGTTCAAATGTTCTGGATGGATTACGCTGAAGTTGATAATACATTGTTATTGTTTGGTAAAATTAAAGCAAATGATGGTAATTTGGTTTCTGGTATGGTCCAAGTCAATGGATTAAACAGAGAATTGTATTTCTTACCAAGAGAATTTAGAGAAGTTGATGAAGATGAAGAAGGAGATCAAGATACTGAAAAAGAAAAAGTCACCCCACTGGATGTTCAAGAAGAGATTGCCCCATTGTTAATGCAAAAATTTGGATTATCACAAATAAGAGCCAGACCAGAAACCCGTAAATATGCCTTTGAACTGCCTGGTATTCCAAAAGAAGCTGAATACTTAAAAGTCTTATTACCTTACCAAACTCCACAAGCTAGAAATGTCACTTTACCACCAGATTTAGAGGGTGAAACTTTCCACCGTGTCTTTGGTGCCAATGCCAATATTTTTGAATCTTTTGTGGTTCAAAGGAGCATTATGGGTCCATGTTGGTTATCTATCAAAAATGGTAATTTTACAGACTTACAAAATTCATCACATTGTTCGGTTGAAATCTCAATTCAATCACCAAATTTCATTACTGTAATGGATTCTAACAATGAACCAGCACCTGACTTAACAGTTATGAGTATCAATGTTCAATCAATCATGAACACTAAAGAAGGTAAACAGGAGATTGGATCTGTTTCATTGGCTGTTTATAAAAACTTACCTCAAGATTCACCAATCGAGGAAAGTTTAAAACCACACGAATTGATAACATTAGTGAGACCAGTTGGTGGCTCTATTGCTTTGCCACCTGGATTGACCCAACTTGCAAACAAAAAATCAATTCCAATCAGAGCTTTCAATAACGAAAGAACTTTATTAAATTGTTTAGCTGCAATGGTTAAGAAATCTGATCCTGATATTTTTATTGGTCATAGATTAGAAAACATTTCTTTGGATATAATCATGCATAGAATGTATGATTTGAAAGTTAACACTTGGTCAACTTTTGGTAGGCGTAATAGAAAACAGTGGCCTGAAAGATTCGGTAAGAATCTAGGTAGTAGAAACAATGTCTTTTATTTAAGAGAACTTTTTGCTGGTCGTTTGTTATGTGACATTGCCAACGAAATGGGTCAATCATTAACTACCAAATGTCAATCTTGGGAAATGCCTGAAATGTATGATGTTGTGTGTAAGAAAAAATATAGTCCAATGGAAGTTAATTTGGCCAATCCACAATTTGCAGATGATGCCAACCATTTATTGGCTGCATTCAACGAAAACAATTTATCAGTTCAAATCATCGGAGAAGTTTCTTTTAGAATGCAAATCTTATCTCTATCTAAACAATTGACCAATTTGGCAGGTAATGCTTGGTCACATACTTTAGGTGGTACAAGAGCCGGTAGAAACGAATATATCTTGTTGCATGAATTTACAAGAAATGGTTACATTGTCCCAGATAAAGAAACTAGAGCACAAAGATTGCAATTCCAACAAAACCAATATCAACAGCAACAGGCTCCAGCAAACGGTGAAGATGTTGATGCAGTTGATGAGAGTACTGCTGTTACATCAAACAAAAAATCAAAGTTCCAAGGTGGGTTAGTTTTCGAACCTGAAAAAGGATTGCATAAGAATTATATTTTAGTTATGGATTTCAATTCTTTGTACCCATCGATCATTCAAGAATTCAATATCTGTTTCACAACTGTTGATAGATCGCATTTAACAACCGATGAAGAATTACCTTTGATTCCATCAACCGATGTGCGACAGGGTGTTTTACCACGTTTGTTACAACAATTGGTGACGAGACGTTATGAAGTTAAAAAATTGTTGAAATCACCAAGATCAACACCAATTGAAAAAGCCCAATATGATATCAAACAACAAGCTTTGAAATTGACTGCTAATTCCATGTATGGTTGTTTGGGTTACGTTAATTCTAGATTCTATGCCAAACCATTAGCTATGTTAGTTACAAACAGAGGCCGTGAGATTTTAATGGATACCAGACAACTGGCTGAAAATATTGGATTGAGAGTCGTTTATGGTGATACCGATTCTGTTATGATTGATACCGGTACTGATAATTTCAAAGATGCCGTTAAGATTGGTGAAGATTTCAAAGTTAAGGTCAATGAACGTTATAGATTATTGGAAATTGATATTGATAATGTTTTCAAGAAGTTGCTGTTACATTCAAAAAAGAAGTATGCTGCAATGAATTCAATTATCAATGCCGACGGGAAAGAAATTACATCTTTGGAAGTTAAAGGTTTAGATATGAAGAGAAGAGAATATTGTCCACTATCAAAAGAAATTTCAAGTTTTGTTTTGGAGAAGATTTTAAGTGATTCAGAACCTGAAGAGTCATTGAATGATATTTACAATTATTTAGCAGAAGTTACCAATAAATTCAAAGCCAATGAGATTCCAATGGTTAAATTGAAGATCAATACTAGATTATCAAAGGATCCAAAACAATATCCAGGTGGTAAAACAATGCCTGCTGTTCAAGTTGCTTTAAGATTGAGGGATCAAGGTAAAGTCATTAAAGCAGGTAATGTTATCACTTTTGTAATTACCGATGAAGGCATTGAAGAAGACAAATCCGTTGCTGAAAGAGCTCGTGCAATTGTTGAAGTTTTGAACAAATCATCAAATTATAGAGTGGATTCGTTATATTACTTGGAGAAACAAATTTTTGCTCCTATCGAAAGATTGCTTGAAAAGATCGAAGGTAATGACGTTGTTCGATTAGCTTCATCGTTAGGATTAGATGCTAAGAAATACGAAAGTAGAGCAAGATTAATCCAACAACAAAATTCCAATGAATTACAACCTTTAGAATCCACAATCCCAGATTCCGAAAGATTCCGTGATTCTAAACCATTCAAATTATCATGTGCAAGTTGTAAAACAAGTTTCAACTTTGGTGGTATTCAATCTTCAAACGATTATCAAATAACTTATTCTGGAATCAAATGTCAATCATGTGAATCTACCATATCTCCATTGTCAATATCAGCACAATTGGAACACTTCATTAGAGTTGAAATATCTAATTATTACACTGGTTGGTTAACTTGTGGTGATTGTGGATTAACAACCAGACAAGTCAGTGTTTACGGTAGACGGTGTATTGGATTATCCGGTAAATCATATGGTTGTAAAGGCATTATGAAGTATGTTTGTTCGGATAAACAACTGTACAATCAATTACTTTATTTATTGAGTTGTTTCGATGTCGATAAGGCTAAAAAGAGACAGTTGAAACCGATTTATGACGAATATAGCGTATTGAATGCTAGTGGTGAAGATTCAAATAAGGAAAACAAACCAATTTTGATGAATCAAGGTGAATTGGATGCTTTGGTCGAACAAAACAGAGCATTGTTTGACATTCATAAAGGTGTTGTTGACAGGTATTTAGCCGATTGTGGTAGACGTTACGTTGATATGGGTGGTATCTTTGGGTTTATGAGTGCTTTTGAAAAGAAATAGATGAGTTTTATATACCCCTCTTCCTTTTCTTTTATTAGTACTATTATTTCATATTTTGTATGTTGTATTTTTTTATTCTGTCTTTTTACTGTTATTATTATTATGTGTTTGTTTGGTTATTCATTTCACTTGTGTTTTTTTTATTGCTCTTAATATAATATTATTGTGAAAAATACTTTTTAATTTTTGTAATCGCTTTTAATTTCGTCGAATATATATGCCTATCTATCTTAGCAGTAAACCTATTTATCAGATTCACCAACGATCAATCTTCTAACTTCACCCACTTTAGCAACTAACCTAGTTTCCATCTGTTTCTCAAATTCATTCACGCTTTTGACACTAGCACTAACGGTATCATAACATTGGTCCTTAACGGCCATTAATTCAGGTGTATATAATCTCAATTGTTCACCAATTGCACCACCAACGTTGTTAAAAGTACGTGGCATGAAGTAATTGAATGATGAAATACCAAGGATGAAAGGAACAGAGAAACGAGCCGTAAATCCACGGTTTCTAGTAATTATAGAACCAGTCAAAGTTGACGTTAGAATATATAACGAGTTTGGTAACAACTCTTCACTTTTCAAATTTTGGTAAGTTTTCTGAACGGTGGAAATTTCGTTATTCATTGCGCTTTTCAAGTTGGCTGTTTCTGCATTGAATAATTCCAATTTATTGATTAAATATGATCTTGCTGTTTTAGACCATGACTCTAAAAATGTGAAAGAGGTTAATAGCTTACCATCAATCAATCTTGTTGTTGGTGATGATAAATGTTTGGACTCTGAGGTTGATAAATCTTTTGAAATTGGTAAGTTTAAACCAGGTGTTGGTAGCGTTTCTTCTTCGTCTGAATAAAATGATCTTTTTGACATTATGGTATATGCGTGTATGTGAATGTATATATCTATGGTCTGTGGTGATTGTAAGGGGAACTAAATGAATTGTAGTTGTATCTTATATCAGTAGTAGTCATTTTAATGCTCAGAACTCTCAAAAAGTTGGTCAAAAATTAAGATTACGCAAGCGCTGACGTCAGGTCTCTGCTGATTGGACCCAGTCTTTAAATAGGGCAAATAGAAGGAGGATAAAAATTAGATGCAATGCTAATTAAAAGAAAAGGTAAATAGAGAATTATATAAATGAATAGTTACATAGTAATAAAAAAAACATATGAAAATTTCACCCCATTAAAATTTGGTATGATGTATAAACCATGGCAACACCACCTAATACAGTTAAAAGAATATCGGAGGCCTTCATCCATTTGGATTCAGCACAGGATCTTAGATGTAACATTGGTGGATACATATAAACCAATGGAATACAAGCAAACGAACCAACAAAAGAAACAAATTGGTCCAAATTGTCAGAACCGGTGTATGCAATTGTGCTTGTTGTGATAACAATGAAAACACGGAAAAAGTTTTTCTTCCATTTAGTTTTCAATGATTGTTTACCTGATGAGTTTGGACTGAAAACACGGGATTCAATAATACGAATAGCTGGTAGTAATTGCAATGGAGCAGATAATAGGATTGCTAATGCATAGAACAGTTGAATGGAATTAACTGCAATTGAATTTTGTGGTAAGTTTAAGATGACAACAGTTTGAACATCTTCACCATAAGTAATGTAACCTAATGAACCAATACCAATAAATAATGTGGAACAAACTGCAATAACTGCAAATAAAACCATTGGATATTGATCAGGATGTTTCATCGATTCTTGAACCGGAATGATTAATCCAATACCTTCAAATGCGAAAATAGCAATACCAATAAACAAAGACCAATTATCAGGGTTGAATTGTTTCACGTCAGCAGGTCCTGTGGCAATCAAATCTATCGAGGAATAGTAAACAATTGTCACTAAACCCGTTAAAATGAAAACGTTGGCTAATAAAGCAGCCAATGACAATTTAGTAATATTTCTAACTAATGACATTGGCATAAATATGAAGCACTCGATGGTGACATAAGTGGCAATTGATAATTCAACATTGAAAAAGTTTTTGATAAATGCTTGTAAATTAGTTGCTGTGAAAACAGTATAAGCTGCAACAAACCCAATTTGTGAAAGAACAATTGAGGATAAGATTAAAAACTTCATATTTTCACCGTATAATTTAGCTCCAATATCACCAAATGATGAAACACCTGTCTTAATTTTGGTTTGGACCAAGATTAAATAACACCAATAGGATAAAACACCAAACAACAATAAAACTAAAATACAGAACGTTAATCCACCGTTATAAAATGCTCTTGGTAAGAATAAAACACCAGTACCAATAAATGACTTCAACAATAAGAAGAATGCTTTAGTTGTTGACGCAGTACCTCTAGGTTGAGAAGAAGATGTAACACGTCTTGTCAGTAATGGGGAGCTTTCTTCATCTGAGGATCTTGAATCTGCATAGTAACCACATGCTAAATAATCTTCATCTTCCAAATCTTCACCTGCAAAATGACCATAGATTGATAAAAATTCTAAGAAATTTCTAGTTAAAAACGTTGGTTTTTCTAAATCATGACCAAACTTCTTTCTGGAAAATAAAAATTCTCTTCTAAATCCACCAGGAAGTCTAATTTGAGAGGCAGTTGAACCTCTTCTTTCACCAAGACTAGCTAAATCTGAACCTGTCAAGGATTTAGATCTTCTCAATGGTTTGCCGTTGATACCCACCAAGTTCGTGCTAGAGGTACTGTTTTTGGTTGATAATTGATATAAATCTCTTGTAATATCACCACCTGGTGTTTTCAAAGAGTTTTTAATATCTGATAAATGCTTACTAACTTTCTTCATAACGTTGGGATCGTCTAAAGCTGTCGAGCCGTATGAAGAATCCAGCATATGGGTATTTGGATCATCTGGATCATCGTATGATTGAGAACTTGATCTTGAATTCAAGTTTGAAGTTGTTGGCCTGTTGATAACCAAGGTTGATCTACCTCTTGGGGTGTTACAAACACTGGTACGATCGTCTAATATAACGGAGGAAGATGATGAATCGTTCCTTCTTTTGTTGGCTGTATATAGCGCACTAAATGATCCAGGACCATTACTGCCAAGTAGATTGTTATTTATTGAATTTGGGGTTCCTGATGTAAATGGAGAGCCGGCTAATCTTGCAGTGGATGCTCTTCTTTGGTCTATAGACGCTTTGTTGATCGGGATGGAGAATGACTCTTTTCTTGCTGGAGAGTCTGTCATAATGGAACGGTGTTGAATGAATAAGCAGAAAAGTGGAATGGATTAAAAAATTATTATGCTATGAAAAGAAATGGTAGAAGTAAAACAAACAATTATAGAAAATCAAGAGGGAGAAAAAAAAAGACAGGTATTCTATTAATAATATAGATAAGAGAAAAATGAGAATTGATGCTTTCTTTTCTAATGAGGGGTTAGTTTATAAATTGAAAAAAAAATGCAAAACTGTGTAAATGTAAACGGTATATAATTAGTGAATGATATTAATGTGAGACGTGTATATGGTTGTAATGGATAAGGGAATTTCTAGTGGGGTAAGAACAGAAGAGAATTGATCTTAAAACAGTAAACAAAAGAGTAAATAAAAGAGAGAATAAAAGAATGCAAATCAAATCAAATCAAATTCAACAAAGCTTTTTTTTTTATTAAACCGACAAGAAAAGAGACGTCGATTATGTAATCAGTGGTGTCTATTTTTGTCGAATGTTCCCATATAAACGATATATAATAGTAATAGAAAATATATATATATATATATCTATTGTTTATAGAATAGATAACAGACTACTCCTATCATCACATACACTATGGTTTGGCCATTTAATAAAAATCAAAACGAAACTAAACAACAGGATGATTCTTCTTCTAAAAAACAACCAATCTTTCTAGAAGATATACCTCCAAAATTCCCTGAGGATCTATCGATAAACCCAAGAAGAGCTGATGAATCATCTCTATCCCAACCGATAGCTACTGCAGCTGCTTCAGTAGCCGCCTCTAATCAACAGCAACAACAACAGCAACAACTACCAAAATCAAACTCCCAAGAAATTAAATCTTTTATAAGTTCTTTATCTCCATCTGATTTCCACATATCAAAACTAACAGAGATACCTTGTTTTAGAGAAGCCGGTTTAACAGGTTTGTCAACCTTCTTTGTCTTTTTCTCGGTGATATTGTTATACCATAAGAACACGAGAAAGGCTGCTAATTGGGGTTTTGGTGGGTTAATGCTAGGTAGTATCTTTGCTTGGGAACAATGCGGTAACCAAAGAAGACAATCTCAAATGAGTGTTGCTATTGCCCAAGAAAGATTCAAGCAAAGACAGTTAGAGAAAATGAGAGAAGAACAAAAACAAAATGGCGGTAGTAGATGATCCTTATTGAAGATCTTTAATTCTATATAATTCAATAATAATAATAATAATAATAATAATACCTGTATACATAACATAAATATATAATTTTTAGATTTAATGACCCTATCCTTTAAAGTTGTATAATGTCTTTTTAGATAGGAATACGTCAATCCGATAATCAATAGAAACTAAACATTGACTAAATCCATATGTAACAATAATAGTAAGAACGCAAAGAGAAAAAAAACGCAAAGCAAGAAACTAATGGCTTTTCAATTAAGTTCACCTTATCAACCAATCAGGAGCTAAATTCTGATCAATTTGAATAGTTCCAACGTCAAATGCTTCAATTAGCAATTCAACTAAAATTCTACCACCTCTAACACCAGTAAATCTTCTATATTCTTCACTAACACTAGCTAGATTCCAGCCTTGTAATTTTCTTAAGCATCCAATAACAGTACCTGTTCTATGTCTCCCCATACCGCAACAAACTAACAATGGGAAATTTTCTTTATTCGATATGATTTCTAGAGCTTGCTTGATTGAGGATTCTGATAACCCATCCCAAGAGTTGGAATCTATTGAATCGTAACCTAAATTATAGAAAAAATTGATGTTGTTTTCATCAATGAAACGTACTAAATTATCTTGTGGATCTTCTATTGCTAACCAAATAATACTTTTCAAGTTCAATTGTTCTAAAAAACTGTGGTTTATAGCTGATGGTTGACCGGATCTGTATAAATGTCGTTCTACAGGACAGAAGTTTAACGGTGGTACTATTCTCAAACTTGGTGGTTTTGTCACTGTTATTGATGAATCTAAATCGTTTCCAGTGGAATCGTTCGGTAATGACTCGATTAGAACGGCATCTGGTGGGGGAGCTTTATCTTTCTTGTCTTTTCTAGATTTTTTTTCTTCTGCCATTGTAGATGAATATTTAGTTGCTATAGATAATGTGTATGTGTGTCGTTTCCGCTTTTGTACAGTATAGCTATTGCATTATTACAAGGAAGCATTACTAAAAAAACAGTTTAATACATAAAAAGACAAAATAATCAAAAAAGCGAAACTCTCCAAGAAAAAATCATAAAGAAACGCTCCTGCGAAATTGAAAATCCGACTTAATTGTGGTTTATTTACTCACTTTACTTAACACGTAACAACTGAATTCAGATACTTGTTCTCCTACTCTTGTTCTAATATAAACCAGTTGCCAACACATACTCAATTATTATTCAAGTATCATATTATTAAATATATATATATATACATCCAAACAATGGCTAAAAGAGACGTCAAGAAGGACATCAAGTCCAAGATCCAAGCTTCAAACCCAGCAGCCACTAAAAGTACCACCACATCAACAGCAGCATCAGCAACGACAGCAATAGCATCAACATCATCTTCATTCTTTTCCGAATTGAACAGCTCAATCCAAATTTCTTATAAATCATACCTATCAACAAATTCTAAAGATCAGAAACAAAGATTAATAGATACATTCCTAACATTTTTAGTTTTCCTTGGAGTTTTACAATTTTTGTTTTGTTTATTAATGGGTAATTTCCCTTTTAATGCATTCTTAGGTGGATTTTCATCAACCGTTGGACAATTTGTTTTAACTGTTGGATTAAGATTGCAAATTTCAAATGAAAATAAAGAAGTTTTCAGAGGTTTGTCACCAGAGAGAGCGTTTGGTGAGTTTTGTTTTGCTAGTTTAATCTTGCATTTTGTTGTTCTACATTTCATTAATTAGTTGAATATTGTGAATTAAGAGTTAAGCACAACAAAAAAGAAGTATGTATTTGTTTTGTGATTAATATAATGAAAAAGTAAAAAAAAAAAGGAAAAAAATGTCACGATGTAGAAATATGATTTTGTACAGTACGTATTAGTTTGAATACCAAATTCTAGAATTCCCCTTACGAAGAAATAAGTTATAGATACATAAATAATATTAAATCAAAATCAAATTAGAACAATAAAACAGAACAGAAGAAAAACATTTAACAAAATATACACATCAAAATAATATATAAAAATAGAAAGAAAAACAGTCGCCAAAATGTAATTAAAAGAAGAACAACATCGTCATTCCCAAAAGTGAAAAAACCAAAAAAGGTGTAGTAAAGTGAATAGCAAAAACCTCCTAACAATTATTATGATTATAAAATGAAAACAGATAAAGTCGTGGCAGAAAATGGAATTTAAGAGTAGCAGTGAAATTAAAAAACAACAGACGGACAGACACCTATGATAAAACGCCATTAATACAGATTGTGCAAAAAATAGAACCAGAGAATAAATGTAAACCATTTAGACAATAGATTTGATGAAATGAAAACAATTTTTTTGTAACATAAATTAATCCTTTGCTATACTCATTAAACTCTCACTACCATCGTGACTTGTTCTAACATCAGCATCTTCTAATTCTTCATCGTCATCGTCTTCTTCATCGTCTTCCTCGTCATCATCTTCGTCATCTTCACCGTCATCATCCTCTAAAACAACATCTTCATCTTCATCACCATTTAACTCAGGTAATCCGAATTCACATTTATTAAATTCTTCAGTCTCTTCTTTTGTTTTAGGCAGTTGTCTTACCCATTTCATTCTTGGACCACAAGATGCTTTTTCATTTATTTTAAACCCGAATAATTTCAAATCGTATTGCTTTTTGGATCTTTCTTGACACTGTCTTTCAATTTCAGGGAACATTTTGATGAACAGTCCAGCAAAACTAGTGCCAAAAAATGATCCGTCAATGTTTAGATATCTTGAAGATGAGGGTAGATATATATCGTTACAATTTGGACAATACAATCTGACTGTTTCCACACCTGCTTGATCGTATCTACCAACAGGTATCAAATGCATACCTTCGCAGTAAAATCTTGGACAAGCACCAAAACAATTCTCTTCGTATTTTTCAGCCATTGAATGCAACCCTTGCTTTGTTAAAATGTATCTGGCATGAATTAAACCGTACAACAGTTCAGCTGCATGTTCAACTAACGGTAAATCTGTTGACTTTATTGGTTGTTCAGGTTCAAGATCAAGTATCACATCCAATGCATCTCTATAAAATGGAACTAAAGAGTTTAAACCGGTTAGATTGAAATCATCCTCAATGAATTCAGGTGCAACTTCAACAAAATAATCGTGTCCAAAAGTTGCACAGTATTGTGAGATCCAAGTATCCATCTCTTCGCTAGAATCTGAATCCAGGTCGTTTGTGATATTGATCATTGATGCCATATTATTATTGTTATTATTATTGTTATTTTTTTTCAACTGTTTTCTGTAAATGTGTTTAGGTATTATTTAATTGATAAAAAAAAAGTTTCTATCTCTATGTATGTGTACGTTTCCTATTCTTTATTATTATTTTCTGGCTTGTTGCCTTTATACAACCTTGTATATCTCAATGAACTCAAAATTTATTGAATAGTGGGAAAACCTGTTTTTGTGTTATTATTGTCAAATGCAGTAATCCTCTCTATTTTTAGCTATGTGTATAATTATAGGATTTATAACAAGGCCAAATTAACAAATTAACGATGAATTTGATTAGTTGATTAGTTGATTAGTTGAATTCATAAAATTTATTCAAAATTCTCATCTTTTTCGGTCGTGGGAAAATAACAAATTTGTTTTAAGTACAAAGCGACAGATTATAGCAACAGCATTTTATCGTTTGATCATTACAAGAAGGTTTAATATTTGCTTCATAAGGAGCAATATATGAATTACACTTGTTTGCAAAGCTATAGGTACACACAAGTAAAAAGTGGTACAATTTGACAAATAAAAAAACAACTGAAAAATGCAAACCTCAACAATCTTAATATCAATCACGATATTCACCCTATTGACCAACATACTTTCAATAACAGGTCAATCAAAGATCCAACTTTACATTTATCAAACCTACTCGAAACTAACACAAATTTCTAAATACAATGAATTGAAAAACTTGAAGAAGGAATCCATTGAAATCAACAAACAAAGAAATTTGATTTCAGCACAAGATAACTACGCCAAATGGATAAAATTAAATCGAAAATTGGATAAATTGAACGATGACATTAGCAATTTAGAAAGTCAATTGAATTCAAATAAATTGAAAGTTGATTCGGTCGTTAGCTTGATTTTGAAATTTTTAACTATTGTTCCTATCAATTTATTGAAATTTAGGTACTGTAGAACCCCTCTATTTTATGTACAAGGTATATTCCCATGGTTTATGGAATGCTTTGTTTTCAATTTCCCATTTTTAAAAAGAGGTTCAATTGGTATTTACTTTTGGTGTTTTTGCGTCAATAGAATATTCTGGTTGTTTGTTGAATTATTCAAATTAATTTTCATCGATCAACCAGTGGTGAAACCAGTCAAACCGGTTTCAGTCAAACCTCCTAGTGAGAAAGAATCTCCATCGATGAGCATCGATTCAAAATAGGTACGGTATTCATTTTGACTTTTTTTTTCTAATAATTGTTGTGAATATATAATACAAAACATATGTGTATATAGATAATGAACATTTTATCAAGTTTTTTGCCTAGTAGTAGACTAGCTGTTAGAGAGAAAACGTACTGGGTAAATTTACTTATTAATTTTTTAATAATTTTGCCTTTTATTTCTTTTTGGAAGGATGAAAGGTTGTACTTATTTAAAACAACACAATAAAGGGTAACAACAGTAAAATGTTAAGAATGAAAAAAAAGGAAAAGGAAAAGGTTAAATAAAACAAACAGGCGCAAATAAAACTATCCAGATGAAGAAGTAGAAGAAGCAACTAGAGCAGTATCGGACGAGGTGGCAAAGTTCAAATCTCTGGTTCTCCTTTAACTGAAGAAAACGGTTTGAGAAATATTAATAGTAAATTGTAATGACATAAGAAAGAAAGCAAAAAAAAAAGTGAGACGGAAAAAAAAACGACATGAAGAAGCTAAAGATGAAACCTGACTGAAAGTGAATCGGCTTACTTTAGCAACCATGTTAGAGCGTGAAGCAATAAAAAGTGGACGCTTTGATTGGGATCTAATAGAAAAGCAAAAAAAGTAAAAGTAAACTTTGAACACAATAAAAAACAACAAGAAAGAAATGAATAAATAATGAATTGATAGTAACAAATGTTTTTTTTTGAGTTTTTATTTTTTTTAATACAACTTTGAATTTTTACACCATGTTAATAAATCATCAACACCTGAAAATTCTTTATTGAACCTTTTTCTCTTTTTAAAAGGATCTAAAACTTTATAAAGATGGCATAATTTTTCATAAGATTCAACTTCTTTACTTATTTCATTGCCAACCATCATACTCCCGAATAATCCACCAGATGTATGCGTTGTTAATGTTGATCTGGTTATTGGATTCATTCTAATTGGCCTTAAACCTTTATGTTTCAGTAAACGATCTAATATATAATGCAACCATAAAATATTGAATTTTGGTGAAGAAGTTGACCAATCGAGATTGGTACCTGTCATTGATGGTGAAAAGGAGGTTGATGAATTAATAGACATTGTTGAATCAGATTTTCTAATGTTTGATGTATTTGATTGTTGTTGCTGTGAAATTGTACTTTGATTGGATTGTTTATTGGTCATTGATTGTCTCATTAATTTATATATTTCAAATTGATAATCATCTTTGCCTTTAAAAAATGACGGATGGTCTAAACCTGTGAATATAACTTTATCTGCTAATTTAGCTCTAGAAAGTGTGAAATCAATAATCGAGACTCTGAATTGATCAATGTTGTCGTTAGTGACAACATCAGTTAATAAATCTTCATGTGCATTACTATCATTGTTTGTATTTTCAATAACAATGTTACCCCAATGCAAATCTCTATGTTCAAATTCGTACAATTGTTCACCTTTTTGTAAAGATTCCACAATTTGCCAAAAGATAGAATAAGCTTGGGACCAGTTTTTAATTTTGAAATGTTCTAAATCTTCACCACCATACTCTAGTCTCATAACTAAATGTAATTGATTTTTACCGTAATAATCAGGTCTTTCATTTTGTGATTCTTTAATGCTGTTTTCATTGTAAAAATCCCACAGATCGATTAACTCTGGTGGGAATGCACCTTTGACAACAGTTGATGACTTGATTTTAATGTAGCCTTCAACTGATGACATTGCCATAGTGATAGATAGTTCTTGGATTAATTCACTTAATAATTGCTGGTTACAATTTTCGTTACCAAATGGAATTATCTTCCAAACACAAATTGGTTTTCCTGTCTTGATTTTTCTTTCTAAGTAAACTTCACTAAACGTGGAATCTGCTAATTTTTCTAATAATCTCTCTTTGTTTCTTAACTTATCCATGAAGGTTGAAAATGAAACAACACGTTGTTGGTTGCATAGTTTCAGTAATAATTTTTGTTGAATAGTGTCATACTCCGGTGCTCTTAATGTATATACTTCATTATTATCAATGCAAGATCTATCAGCATTGGTATTATTTGAAATAAAGGAAGAAATGGAAATTAACGATGATGAATTTTTCAACTTGTTTGCCAATTTCCCTCTTGATGATTGTTGTACAACCGGTAATGAAATATGGGATTTAGCGATGTTTGCAGAAGAATGCTCACCAGTGGACATTGGATTGCTATTTACTGTTGGCATATTTAATATGTTTGTGTTTCCTCCAAATGAAATAATGGATCTTCTGATTGAACTTAATCCACCTCTTCTTTTCGAAGCAGCGTCGCTGTTAGTTGCTGTTGAAATCACTGATTCGTTATCGTTGTCATAACGTCCAGTCAATCTAAGAGATATTGAATGTTTTAAACGGAATCTAGATGATTTTCTTTTCATTTGTGGAGTTGGGTTTTCTTTATCATGTGTTGATATTTCTAGGTGATTTTGAGCTTCGGTAGCCAGCATTGAATCATAATCACCTAAAGGTTGTGGAATAAATTCTGGTTCTCTTTCTTGAACAAAGGGAGGAGGAGGAGGAGAAGGTGTTAAAAAATTTTCGGGTGGTAATGTAGGTTCTGGTGTTGATTCGGAATGACTTTGTTGTGGACTGAAAGCTTCAGCTGGACCGCCACTTAGATTTGAACTATGTCTTTGATGTCTGAATCTTCTTCTGGAACTCAGATCATCAATGTTTAAAGAGTAATGAGAATTTGGGTCACTTGAACCGGACACCACGTTAACAAGTTTTTGAGCCATTGATTTGAAAGATGATGCATTTGATCTTGCAGACCTAGTTGACACCGTTGAAGTTGTTGAAGCCATTGAATACACTGAGTGTCTGTAATTTGATTTTAATGATGAGGCACTTTCTTTCAAGTTTGATGATCCACGCATCAGTAACGGAGTCTTTCTTTTTAGTTTCGTTGAGTCAGTTATTTGATCTTTGGCAACTGATAAGTTTGATAGATAGTTTTCTTTACTTTCTTCGTTATTAATGCTGATACTACTACCGTTGTTCTTGATCAGTTTGTTTAAAGCGGCTTCTCTATATTTACTGAGATTTTGAACATCATGATCATTTTTTTCTTGAATGTTGTTGTTGTCATCCGACAAAACAGTGAAAGAAGAGTCTGTTTTCAAAAGTTCAGCATCACCTTTTAGTAAGTTACCTAGAGATAAAGAAGCACTTGTTGATGGTAATCTTGTAGGTCTTCTGTTTGGTGAAAGGGTATTTGTTGAAGGAGAGGGAGTAATTATTGAAGGTTGAACCCTTGAATTGATGGATAGCATAGATGCGGATGAAGTTAGCGATCCATTGGTATCATACAAAAGCATCCCATGTCTTTTGCTTTGAGATGACATCATTGTTATATAAAGTTTGATGACAATTGAGTATGATAAATGAATTAAAGATAATGAGTAATGGAAAAGGAAGGTGATTTTAAAACAAATGGATCTAGAGAAGTATTTAAAGTAAGATTCCAAGTGAGTTAGTTATAGAGTATAGATTAAAGTTAGATCAGATCAGATCAAGGTTCAGAGATCAACACAACTTGAAACAGTGGGTGATGGTATGCTCTAGTGTTTTTAACAGGTAAGTCGACTTTCAATTCTACAAACGTAAATACAAAAAACATTGCTTTGAAGCAAACACAAAGAGTGAGAACGAAAAAAGAAAAAAAATCGCAAACAAACAAAACAATGTGTGTTTTTTAATCCCGATTCGGAAAGATCGTTTTTATCTTTGCAAAGAAGATCCCGAATGATTGTTAGTTGTTTTGTTACCGATAACTTGATTGTCATAAATATATATTGAAAGAATACTAGAGGTATCAGTAATAAAGTTTAAGAAATCTACCTAATGCTTATTGAACCCTCTAAAACTCAGCTGGCATTTAAGTCTCCACCTCTTTTGTATACGATATTGTTATCATTTCTCAAGAGAAAATCAAAGAAACAAGGAATTGAAGAATCAAGTGTTTGTACTTTACTACTAGATACTTTTACATACACACACCCATCCATAGCATACAGTTTTCCAAAAACATGTTTCCACATTAAAGTTAAAAAATGATTTAATAAGTAGGTTGTGTTTTTTTTTATTTATCACGTTTCATGTTGTTTCAATTTATGTTGTTTTTGTTGACATTCGCGCCAAATCGGGCAAAATGTCAACAAATAAACAAAACAGCACTTTTTTTTAATTATTTTGCACAGCCGTAAACTACTACACTCGCCACACTGCCTTTTATTCAATAATTGTTTTGCACAGCCATGCATCTTTGTTTGTGGCTGATGCTGTTTACTTGCATTTCAGTTTACTTTGAATACGCTGTATTACATTTTTTTAGAGAGATAAACATAAACACCATGATCTCTTCTAAGTCTCTTCTTTTGTTCTACTTCTATCATTATTTTCACCACTGATTTACTTTTCATTAATACGTCTTAATAATTTACGTATCACGCAATGTCAACTTCCAAAAAAAGACATCAGGTTCTTTCAAAGTATGCTGAAGAAAACGAAGTTGATGAATACTGCGACGAATATCAAAACAACCCATCTACCGAATCATTCAAAACATCAGTGATTCGTCATCCAGCAAATAAGAATAGCAAATTGTATAAATCACTCAGTAATAGAGATTTGAATGATATTCTATCAAGTTTGAGTATAAGTACCCAACAACAATCTGTTAAAAGACGGTCGGCGAATTTGTCAACCGTTCAAGAATCAGATCAAGATGACGAGAACGAGAACGAGAACGAAGTCTTTGATTTTGATTTTGATTTTGACGAAGAAAAAGATCAAGATGATGAAGATCAAATTAATCCAGTTGCTACTTTAACTCAAGAGAATATTGAAAAATTCAATGAATCAATTCAGGATATACAACCCCAGCATCCGCTGTACGAAACTTTGAAAGCATCCAACAGCAAGAACAACAAGAACAACACACATAACCCACTACTTTCCAAATATATGGAAGAAAATGAAGACTTTGAAGACTTTGACGATATGGTGTTTACACAAAGGATTAATGAAGCTAAAAAGAATAATGCAACCACCCCAGTGAATCAAATGCAACAATCGCAACAACAAAAACAACAACAGTCTAAAAAAGAACCACTTAGAGCCAAAAATGGAAACTTATACGAGACTTACAGTATGCCGTTATCTAAAAATACTATAGTTCCAACAACAAACCATTCATCAATGTATAGATCAGAAAGTTTACACTCTATATCTTCTGGATCATCGCATCAAGCTGGTAGTTCAAAAGGAACTTCTAATTATGCAGAAAGTGAATTAACGGAACATAGTGATTACGCTGAAGATTTTGACAATTTTGACAATTACGATGATGATAATAATGATATGGAATTAAATTTGATGTCAAAATTCCAACAACGCCAGAGAGAAGCTGAACGGAAAGTTGAACTAAATAAAGCTTTAAAAAAAAAACAATTTGAAAGTATAAGAAAGAATCAACTGAAAAGACTAAATTCGCAAAATCATCATCCAATGAATTATTTTGAATATGATCATTCGGCAATGATGGATGATTTTGAAGATTTTGGTGAATTAGATTCAAGAAAATTATACAAATACAAGATAATGGAATCCGGTAACAATCCTTCTCAAAATAGTCGACTATCCAAAAAGACTTCAATGCCTACCTTGATGAAAAGTGCAAGTTCTAATCATGTTTCCAGTTTAGGTTCACCAGGTGCAAAAAGAACGATAAGGAAGTTTTCGTCAACCATGGCCTTACCACGTTACAGTGACCCATTCATCGATCCTGTTCCATATCAATCACAAAATTTCAAACCTTCAATTACAAGAAAGAAGAGTTACAACGAAGGCACTGAGTTGGATGATATTGATGATTTACCAACGTCACCTTCAGTTGATGATGGTAGAACCATGACTTTATCTGACTACAAAAAGCTTCAAAAGAAAAGTAGGATGGTTGATTTATCTAAATATGCAGAATCCGAGACAGCAAAGCATCACCATCATCATCATCACCTTCACCATGTCCATTATAAAACCCCCAACCATGGTCCAAACGGTTTGAATACACCAAGTACGAATAACAGTCGATTGAGCAAAGAAGGGAAGTTGAAAATGATCAAATCGATGGGGAAACATAAATCCAGGCAAGTTATGGCTGGTCATAAGTACGGAGAAATGGTTTTCGATCCTGATCAATTGAAATGGTGCGGTAACGAAGAAGAATTAGGTAGATTTGAAGTGACTCAAAAACCAGCATTAATCAAGAAAAAATCAGCATTATACAAGGAAAAATTAGGGGGATTCCCACAGCAACAACAACCTCAGCAACAGCAACAGCAAATCAAGAGTATTGTTCCTAGTGCTAGTAAGAATCTACAGATTGTTGGTAGTATGGTGTACGATAATGAGAAATTGAGATGGGTCTCTTTAAGTGGCAAATATGAGGATGATCCTTTCGAAAACATGGACGATACAATACAAGAAACTCCTAAATCACCACCCAAAATAAATCAACAGCAATATCAAAGAAATCAATCAATGACAAGATCAAGATCCTACAACAATGTAACAAGTAAGAACTTATCGGGTCCATCAAATAGAGGTGTGAGTTCTACATCAACTGTTTTGACATCTTCAACAGCGTCTTCAAATGCCGAAAGTGATATTCTTTCCAAAGATCAATTTGATCAAGAAACCAATTATTTCGATATATCAGTGGATCAATATAAGCTTTGGAAGAATGAAGAATCTAGATGGATGCGTAAAGTTGGGAACTGGTTCCCCAATGATAACGATGGATTTGAGTTTTGCTATGAATTGAAGAATTTTTTGAATAATAGTTAAGATTGTTGATCTTGTGAATGTTTTACCCTCTATAATTATAGATATATATGTAAATTTTAATTTAATGTTTGATGCACGAATTTAAAAACAAGAAAGCCGGTAAGAGTAAGAAGTTCTGTAGTAGCACAAGTACTATGCGCCGTTTTCCCTTTTGTTTGATTGCTTGATGTAAGTAGATCTTGTTCTGATTGAATAGCATGTTGAACCTTTTGTAAAAACTAAGCAAGTGTTTTATCCTTCACTTCTGGAAATTTTGTTGTTTGAAAAAGGATAACATTGAATTTAGGTGAAGAGGTGTTCTTAACAAAGGGGGAAAAGAATAGGTTAAAGTTTCATGGGATTTAAACGGAAAAAGAATAGGCGCTTAATCCTCAATAGGATTTTGGAAAGTTTTGAACAAGTTTTAAAGAGAGTAGTTTGAAAACTTCAATGATCCTTGCTGCACCGTTAGCAAGTATCTACCTGATACAAACAGTTTTACCCGGATATATATAGCTAAGTCATGTGACTCTGTGTCACGTTATCTTTTTTGATTTATAAATTTCTTTAGACTTTTTTTTCTAAAAAAAAATTGAAAAACAAAATTTAAAAAAAAAATTTCTAAAAGTGCCAATTTCGACTTTTTCCCCGTTACCGTGGTAACCACCCAAAATCATGTGATCTGAAATCACGTTTCTGATTCCCAAAATACCACAAACCTCTGCCTTTTGTTGAAAGAAACAAAGGAAAATTGAAAGGAACTCCAACCAATAGTATAAGTTTCAACGGCGCCTTTGTTTCCTTTTTTTCAAAGCCCCACTCATTCCAAAACTTACTGATGACTATAAAACAACATCTAAAAAATCCATTTATACGTGTATCCTTACTCCACCATGTCTGTTGTATTGGCATATACTCATACCAGTAAAACTAAACATTACAGAAGATGGTATAACAACCTACCATATTAGTTGCCCATTTTTTCGATCCTTCTTTCAATTCTACCCGCTCGCTCCGCGTCTACTTAAACAAAAGGGAAAAATAGATTTGGCTGATTTTCAACATGTGGATCTCGAGCTCTGAACTTCAAACCGTCAATGCTTTTAACATATATTTAATAATAATCGATACATGTGTATCAACTTGTTTAAAGTTATTGGCAACCGAATTTGCAGATGCAAGGTAATTCATTCGTTCAGTAAGAAAAAGGATCAAAACTGGTCCTTCTTTCCTTAGATACTTCTTAATTACCCAAAAAGTTTCAGATTACAGTTGGCCACCGCGCGAGCATTTTATGAAAGCAATTATGTAATTTGTATGATCATCATGCAAAGAGCTAAATCAATAATTCATTTAATTCTGTGTAAATCAATTGATAGATAAAAATGATAACACTCTTGCTTACTTGTTTGCCATCAAGAATATATCAAACGAATCATCATTTAATAGATCAGAGAATGTCATCAATTTTACCGAAAGGATTTAATCGTCTTCCAATAAGCTCTGGTTTAACAACAGCACTAATAGTGATACCCTTGGCGGTGTCCATACTGGATGCAAAACATCTCTTTATATTGAGTTACGATCCGTTCATATCACAATGGGGTCAGTATTGGAGACTAATAATATATCAATTTCAATTTCAAAATGAATCACAAGTGATATTATCAGTTACGTTAATGGTCTTAGCATTGAAGAACTTGGAAAGATTATTGGGTTCTTTAAAATTCTTGAAGTTGGTAGTATTGCTCTTGATTTACAATTGTATTGGTAACTTCATATTAATGTTTATTTGTTTCAAAATATTTAGAATCAACTTATTTATACCATCTGGTCCATTTGGTTTAATGTTTGGTTTATTGTATCCTGGTTTGAAATCTTCACCTGTCGTGTACAAATTTGAACTCAACTTCAGTGGGTTAATTCAATTGAAGAATGGTAGAGAATTCAAGATTGTATTGACTAATGAATTCATAACAACGTTACTTTCATTGCAGTTACTTATTAGTGAAGGTTTTATAAATTCCACTTTTCCAAGTTTTTTGGGTTATTTCATTGGTGTTTTAGTGTTCAACGATTTATTACCAGGTTTGAAAATCAAATTGCAAGTTATTGACTTCATCTACAATAAATTGCTCAACCGCAAAATACAAACAAGAAACTTGGATTTTGAAATCCAAAATATGATTAATAATGCAAACAATAGCAACAATGGTCCAGGTTTATTGGATCCAAATGTTCCAATTGATGATCGTGAAAGAAGTGAAGAGTTGGATGATTTGGATGAAAATCTGGAACAGGATGATGATGGTGGGGATACACCTGTTAGACCATTACGTTCTCAATTCCTTGATACTTTCAGATGATATCGATTCATTTTCACCTGCCATTGGATAGTTTTGATACCAAAAATTATATACGACATACATACTACGAACATTGCAATAATACTGTTAAATTTTTTTTCTTCTTTCTTGAAAAATAAGAAACCATAAACTTATTTTAAAAGTATGGGGTAGATGTAATTTATAAGGTTAGCCTGATTATTGTACAAAATTATATATTTATTTTTCTTCGGTTTCATCTTCTAGTAAACCTTCATCTCTTAACTTTTTTCTCCTTTGCACATCCCAGTTATAAACTCTTGCCAAATTGACTTCAATTGTTGTTATATTTGATCTTAAGAACTCTAAATCCTCAATTGTCACCGTTTTGCTTTCTTCTGCTAAGGACAATCTCTTGGTTAACATTTCAATTGCTTCGTCAATTGGGTATTCTAACATGATATCAGCACCTAACCATAAAGACACAGAATCCAATTTACTGACATCTATTTCAGCGGTTGAATAAACTGTATCGTTGAGTTCATAATTGACATCAAAAGTTGGTTCTTCATCTTCATCATCACTACTATCTAGCTTATCCTTTTTAGATTTCAAAAATTTACACATGTGTAATGTCTTTTTGATATCAGGTATCTTGATGTTTAGATTGTTCAATGTTGATTTCTTGTTTTCTTCCATGAATTTATATTGTTGTAATCTCATTTGTAAATCATTTAGGAAATTGGAGATATCATCTTTTGTGCATGTCTTAGGGTTAATAAAATCTTCAATTTTTTCAATAAATGTAGCTTGAGGGATACCTCTTGGGTTTGTCTCTGAAGTTCTATAGTAAACGGGTGCATGGCATACAATGTTAGTAACTGATCCCATTGAACTTGTAGATGGTTTGAATAAATAAAAAATAATTTTAAACATACCTTAAACTATCGGACATTGTTGTGTGGTGTTCAATTATATTTGACTATGAGTTGTCGATGTTGCTATGCTGTTCAAACTCATCATCAACATCAACATCAATATAGACTTTCTACTGGGGCTCTAATTTAGTTTAAACGATCGCTGGGATCAAAATTACAGCTTACCAAATTAAGTATGTAATCTATTTGGATAATACATCTCTACACCAGCAATTGACTAATAAATCAATCAATAAACCAATTTCTATGATCCCCTTTGCACGTGACTTTACTAACCCTCTCACTTCAAGCCCTCTTGGACTTTTCAAAAACTTTTTTGCTTTTCTAGTTTAGAATCCACGAAATTTTTCATCGACCAGACCTTTGATACTCTCTCACTTTTCCTTTTGCTTAAAAATATTACTATTTCTAGTTCTCTTTTTGACAGTAATATATTAAATCAAAATCCTTACGAAAAGTTATAATATCAATTCAAAGCAAATTAATAGTTCAAAATGGGTAGAGATCACACCACCAAGCAACACATCAGATCTGGTCACAGACAAGCTCCAAAGTCAGAAAATGTTTACTTAAAGTCATTAGTTAAGTTATACTCTTTCTTAGCTCGTAAGTATTAAACAATAAAATTTAGAACTTCAACAACATTATTAAAACCAAAAGATTTATTTACTATATATATTAGTTCTATCTTTGTTCCGATTTTGATTAATTCACAAATGCTTTTAACCGTTCACATAATCTAGCTTTAAAAATAACACTTACATGTTTTTTTTTCCTCTCCTTACATACTTACATTAGTTTTCAAACTAACTGTAATATGTCAGATATTGGATTGTAGCATTGCTTACATTCTAATATCTCTTGAATCAAGGGTTAAAAGATTTTGTTTTTCAAAATATCAACAGCTTTTATGTATACTATGAGATACGCACGTATCAAAAGTTTTTCTTCTTTGGTCAGTGAAGATACTCGACAATTATCAAAGTTTTGAGAATGCCTATTATAATAGAAGTTGATTGTTTATATGAAATACAATGTTTGCTCTTTACCCTTTAGATTCTGCGAGTACTTTTATGTGCGATTATTGAGCAGAATTAATTAAAAGAAGAAAGAAGTGAGCTTTTAATTTTAATAATTAAAACCCTTTTTCTTTTATTTTGTTTGAAATGATAAACAAAAGTTTTCTTTATATAAATACTAACCCAAATTAATTTTCTATAATTTATTTATAACAGGTAGAACTGATGCTCCATTCAACAAGGTTGTCTTAAGATCTTTGTTCTTATCCAAGATCAACAGACCACCAGTTTCTGTTTCAAGAATCGCTAAGGCTTTAAAGCAACAAGGTGCTGCTGAAAAGACCGTTGTTGTTGTTGGTACCGTTACCGATGATGTCAGATTACACGCTTTCCCAAAGACCACTGTTGCTGCTTTAAGATTTACTGCTGGTGCTAAGGCTACCATCACCAAGAACGGTGGTGAAGCTATCACTTTAGATCAATTGGCTCAAAGAGCTCCAACTGGTTCAAACACTTTAACCATCAGAGGTTCTAGAAATGCCAGAGAAGCCGTTAGACACTTCGGTATGGGTCCACATAAGCATAAGGCTCCAAGAATTATGTCCAAGGGTAGAAAGTTCGAAAAGGCTAGAGGTAGAAGAAACTCCAGAGGTTTCAAGGTCTAAGTTAATTAGATTTGTTACTTCCTGTATTTCTTTCACATCTTCATACAACATAAAAAAAAGTTTTTTTAAAATGAGTTTACATAGTTTTTATTAGTTATAACTTCTTTTTATTCTTATTTTATTTTTTTTTAATTGTATTTTTTATCAATTTTATTGGGTTTCGTTTCGGGTTAAATTAATTGAAATGTTCTTATAAGTAAATCTGTAAAAATAGTAAATCTACCACTGCCACTACTACTACTACTACTATTGTTCCTACTTTTACGTACTTTGGTAGACAAAGAATCTGTCATCTGTTGAATTGTAAATAATTACAAGGTTGTTGTTATCAATGATCAGATCAACCCCAACTTCTGATCATCCTCTATTCTACAGGAAGTATCCCGTTAAATCAATCAACAATATCCTTACTCATATCTTGTAATCTAATCAGCCTGCCATTGACCACTATGTGTACCGTTCTGTCTTCTTGTGACTGCGTTTTTTTCTTTTCGCATTCGGCAATAGGTGCGAGGTGTTTTTACTGTTGGCTCGATGTTCCATGGTCAATTTTCGCTCTCCAGTTTCCTCTCTGTTCTCTTTTCTCCCCTCCTCCCCCGGCAACCTCCCCTGCACTCTCCCGCTAGTTCTTCCCCCGGCAAACAGCCAACTGTCTCTCTTCTCTCTCTCGCCTCTTCTGTCTAACCAGTTTCCAAAATTTTCCACAGTGTATAGTGTTTCCAAAGAGCTTCACCTTCATAGTAAAAAAAATCTTTTACTATATCAAAGTCATATAAACACATCCGTTACCTTTAATTTGATGGAATTTTAATAGAGTTTAATATAATCTTATCAAACATCATATATATATTTCAAGATGCCAGGTTACTCAGTCAGGTAGGTACTCTATTCAACCACACCACTCATCTTTGATTTATTGACATTACATGGCATGACGACACTCGAGAGACAAGAGATCAAAAAACTGTACTTGAAAACGATTCCGAAGATGAAAAGTCCAAACTATACAGAATACACGAAATAATGAATATCAAACAACAGTTATTCATAGCGAACAAGTATACAGTTATCATGAACAACATCACCTTTCAATATAACGACGTAAAAACAGCTTTCACCATAGCTTAAGAACTGGAGACGAAGGGACACTACAAACTATCTCACGACGTATACGAATTAGACATCAAATACAATTGATATTAAATATTCATAATCTAAGAACAAATGACAACTTGATATTTGTGAACATACGAGAATGAAGTAAACAACTTCAAGCACAAGACTCGAAGATTTATTCATATTATATAGCAACTTTTCACTGGAAATAGGTCAGCGTAATTTCAAGCTGCATCAAAACAATCAACTCCGATCTAAGTATTGAACGAGTCAACGAAATATCCAACAATGATTTCACGAAGATTCGAAAAGAGAGTTTATATTAAGTGTTTGGATCATATAATAATCACATCTCTTCCTTGTCTATTTACCATGAGCGCAATAAATCAAATATTCCGGGTACATTAATGTATCAGTTTTCGAAACCATTTTGTTCAGAATATACTAACACAGTTTTATTTTTTTGATAATTTTTCTTTAATATAGAGACGTTCCAGCTCAAGATTTCATTAACGCTTACGCTCAATTCTTGCAAAGACAAGGTAAGTTGGAAGTTCCAGGTTACGTTGAATTAGTTAAGACTTCCGCCGGTAACGAATTACCACCACAAGAAGCTGAAAACTGGTTCTACAAGAGAGCTGCTTCAGTTGCCAGACACATCTACATGAGAAAGAATGTCGGTGTTGGTGCTTTAAACAAGTTATACGGTGGTGCTAAGAACAGAGGTGGTAGACCAGGTAAGCACGTTGATGCTTCCGGTTCCGTCAACAGAAGAGCTTTACAAGCTTTAGAAAAGATCGGTGTTTTAGAAATCTCACCAAAGGGTGGTAGAAGAATCTCTGAAAACGGTCAAAGAGATTTAGATCGTATTGCTGCTCAAACTTTAGAAACTGAAGATGATGAATAAATTATTATTTGATTATTATTTTATTTACCAAAGAAAAATTGTTTTTATTAGTTAATATATCTTTTTAATCATTTTATTATTATAATATTTTTTCTTTTTATTATATTGTATTTTAACTAATTAATTCCATTGCAGAGAAAGAAAAAAGGAAAAGGAAGACGTTTTTAACCTTTTTAAAGTGAAAGTTATTTTTAAATGGCTTTACAAACATTTTTTGTTAGCTATTTAATATTACAAAAATTTCATATTTTTTTATTTTTTAAAAAAAACCGTTCAAAAACAACAGTAATTATCATAACCCTTTCTCTACTTCATTGTCGTTATTATTAGTTCGTAATTATTTCTATTGAGTCTATTTAAAAGGGTTTTAGTATACAATGTACATTAGTTTTCTTTACCTTCGTCTCTTTTGTTTGGAGAAAACCCAGTAAAGTATCTATCTCTAAAATTGTTACTACTAGATCTTTCCTCTTTAGTAACGGTTCTACCTCTATAATTGGAATCTCTTTTAACGTAAACCAAACACCTTCTTGACCATCTATTGAAATCTTGGTATAAATCGTACAACAGTTCTAATCTTTCATGGTGTGGAATCATAGTTGGTATGTCTTCATCGTTAGCAACAGGCATCCAGAAACATAATCTACCACCAATTGGTAATCTATCACCGGCAAATTGCAGTAAATCATCTAACAGTAGATCCAAACTATATTGTTTCTTTGGTTGGACATAATCCCTTCTCAAAAATGATCTTTCACCATCAATGATAACATTCTCTTTACCTTTGAATTTTTCTTCATTATTGGTACCACAAACTTTCAAACCTTCTCTGATACCATATGGTGGATCACATATAATGTTGTCTATTTCAAAATCTGATCTGAAGCCATTGTTGGTGAAATCCATACATAGAACATCACCATACAACTCCAACGTATTATATTTTTCAAAATTGTTTATCAATCTCTTGCCTTTAACTTTCCCCTTCAAAGCTCTAAAATCAATATCACTACCAAAAGTTAAAGAATCAAATTTAGCAGCTGCCACAAGGAAAGACCCAGTACCAACGAATGGATCGTACGTTATTTCACCTTTTTTACATTTTGATAAATTACAAGTAACTAAAGCTAATTCTGCTTCAAAAGTTGTTGTTCCATAATAAGGTCTTTTAGCGATTTCGTACTCGTCCAATATACCGTTCGTTCTTGCACTTGTATTAATTTGTCTACCAAAAAATAGCTTGTTTGGTAATGGGCTTGGTTGTTGATTTGGACCCTCGATGGTGAAATTCTCTAGAATTGTGAAAACTTGATCAGGATTCTTCATTCTAATTTTTCCCTTAAAGCCTAAATAAGCAAAAGTTTCAAATAGTGCAACTTGCTCATCCCTTGTCTTTTTACCACCTTGGTAACTAATAAGATCGAATTTGAAAGTTGTTTGCATGTATTCATTCCAGTAATTTTGGGAAGTAGCCTGGATGGTTTCATGTAGTTCTGATAATGTCGTACCTTGTCCCCACAGTTCATAAATGTTTTTGGATAGTATACTTCTTGAAATTAAATCATGAGCTTGCTGGTCATTCTCTAATTGGATTATCATGAATGGTGATGATTCATCATGGGTTGATAAATCAACGTTGATGTTATAAATTTCTGCTAAGGATTCTAATTCAGCTTTACGGAAATTTGGATGCGATTGTGCCAAATACAGTAGATACTCCTTCATTATTTTAAAGCTTTTTTTTTAGTTTGTATCACTATTTGTATGCTCTTATATTTATTAATTCCTAATTATTGATACACTTATTCGATAGGGCTGGTTCAGTGGCTGTTTACTTCTAGTTAAATGAAAAAGATAGATAGATCTTGTAAATACTTAAATAATTGTATGAAAAATAGTTTTTTTGTGAGTAGAAAACGACCTTTGTTTTATGACACATTTTCTGTTGTGCCTCTTTTTCTTATTCTCCAACAATATCTTCGTAATTGGTAGGTATTTAATAATTATCCTCAGTTATAAGTTGTGCTCAAGAAAATAAGAATTAGCAGATTATGTTAGCAAGTAAAAAAAGATTAACACATCTAACCTTTTTTAGCTAAATCAGAAATTTCTTTTTAAAATGTTTTTTTTGAGAAGGATATTATATAGTAGATGATTTTCTTTAATAAATCTTTGATTGATTTTCAGTTAGATTTAATTATGTTACTGATATATTGACAAAATATTAGCATTAGCTAAGTATTAATCCAATAGAAAAGTAATCAGCTAATAGATCAATCAGTTTATTTTCAAATTTTCCTTTACCCATCTTAAGGGATTCTTTTCCCATTTAAGTTTTTTGAAAAAAAACCGCGCACGACGTTAGTCTAAAATGTGCACATCGTTTGTTTTTGTTTGTATATTGATAATGCTAGCTTGTGTATTGGTTATATAGTACCTTGATGATATTACTCTTTATTTTCCAATCACCACCATCCCGATCCCTGCCAAAGCCATTATTTCCTCTAAACAAGCTCAATTTATACGTAAATATATCCATCTTGTAATTAGTTTACAATTCATCACTGCTTCTCCACCCTTCAATAGGATTCTACGACCCTTTGCAATATGTCAAACCCTCCATCAGGACATTCCACTCCTGGCCTTCGGTCACCAATGAAGAAAGCTAGAGGTGTAAGTATACAATTATCTGAATAAGCCCTATTAGATGGACCAACTATATACTAACAGTAATCTTTTTCGTTTTATTCCAGAATATACCTACAATTTCAACAACAACAGCACAACTATTAACATCAACAAAAGCTCTTCTACAATCGCTTACCTCATGGGCAAACAAAGCAGCCAGTGTCGATGAAGTTTCCACCAAGTTCGTTCAAGTTGGTGATGACTTCAAAGCATTGCGTAAGTCATATGTTGCTGCAGGTGTTGATATTTCGGATGTCAAAGATATTCCAAGTCTGCTTCGTGGAATCTTGGAAGAGTCTTTAGTTTTAGTACCATCCCAAGAAACTCTAGATCTATTTCTTCCAAAAATCGGCCAGATTGTGGCAGAACTAATGAAAATATTAAAAGAAAAGCAAGCTGAATCACATGCCATAGCAGAATCACGCAAGAATTCTGAATCTTCACAAAGATCAGTTTCTGGCCCGGCTGCAACTCCAAGTGCACTAGATAACTCCCCTAGAACCACAACAATTCCAAGGGAAAGTACCTCAGAGGGAGTTATACGAGACCCAATTAGTAGATTACAAAATAACCATACACTGATGAGAAGAGCATCAAAGAGATTTTCAGCTTATCAAACTAATAAGATATTATCAATGAACACCTCTGCCACTGCAAACGGTTCTCCAATACCCAGAAACTCCCCTGAGCTTTCTAAAATACCTCCAAAAACACCAGGAAGTCCATTACAAGAAGAAGTCTCCAAAAATATCAGAGAATCTGAAGTTCAACAAAAGATAGCATCTCCATTATTTGAACCCGTGGAATCGGTCAAATCTAAACCACTTCCACCAATTGACGACAGATCTCCATTACATGAAATAATGTCTCCAAAACCAACGAAACCAACTCTATCCACCATATATTTAAAATTAGGAAACAAAGTCAAAAAAGTTGAAATTAGTTTGCCAACTACGACCGCAAATCTAAGAGTCTTGTTCACCCAAAAGTTTGGGTTCTCACCGACAGATTCAACACCTCCACCAATTTATATACAAGAAAGTAACAATGACATTGCCTATGAGTTGGAGGATATCAATGAAATAAAGGCAACGAATATTCTATCTTTATACGAACCAGATGTGGCATTTGTTGTCGTTAAACACATGGAATCTCAAATTGATCTCTTGAAAGACGAAATGATAAAGATGGAAGAATCATTGGTGAAAAGAATTGGAAAAATACAATTTAGCACCACTATTGCAAATGCATCTTCTAAATCTTTAGCAACTGATTCACAATCAAAGCATATAACCAATTCAGCACCAGCACTAAAAGGTAACGAAGTAATAGTTGACAAAAAAGAAATTTCAGATCTGAAATTTGAATTGTCGAAAGCTAGACAATCACAAACTCTTACTAAACAAAAGTTAACAGCTTCGATTAATGAAGTTGTTGAATTGATTCAAAAATTCCAATCTATAAGCTTATCTCCAGAGGGTGTTATAAGTAATCCTTACATGGAACATTGTAAAACTAAAGTCAGTTCTGAATGTGAAAACTTGGTCACCAGAATCGATGATTTACAAGACGTTATTGAAACTTTGAAATTGGATATCAGTAAAAGAGGTAGCACCCCATCTCAAAAGCAAATTATGTATGTTCAAAAGGAAATGGAAACCACTAAGAACAACTTATCTAGTTTGACAAAGTACATGTCCAACGAAAGAAAGAATTGGAACTCAAGATGGCAATCTGAATTAACTGCTGTTTTGGAAGAACAAGAGTTTTTCAAAGAACAAGAGACTATCTTACAACTATTAGACGAAGATCTAGGATCTGCTGACGAAACATATAATCTAATCGTTAAATGCTGCGAAGAGATGGAGAAAAACCCAAAACATTCCAAACTATCTGGACCAAATTTACCTCTACCAGATCCATCTTTGTCTACAAAGGATATGAGAAATGCTTTATTAGACGAAGTTAGAAACTTGAAACCAGATCATGATTCAAGAGTGGAAGCTATCATTAAAGCTGAAAAGGTGAGAGAAAAGGAAAAGGAGTTGTTGAACTCAGATATGTTTGAAGAAGAATTAGGTGAATTTGTCGGTAACGAAAAGCTGAAGAAGAGTGGTGGTGTTGATGAAATAGAGAGAAAGAGACAAATGCAAGACGAAGTTAATTTGAAAGGCCAATTTAACCCCTTCTAATCTCATTTAAGATAAGATTTTATTCAAAGTTTTCATACATGCATATTTAAAAAGCTTAACTGCATTGATTGATAGTACTGGCATTATTCTCATATTCGTTTGGTAGAAAAAGCTTCATAAAATCGTTAAATTTGTGTCCATTATTTATTTATTTATATAGTTATAGATTTTTTATCAAGTTCCGCCATGACGACACAATCAAACATATCCTCAATCGCCCATTCGCTATTCATCAGTCTCTTGAATAACTTTGATTTGAAATCACGTAAAAATCCATTCAGCTGATCTTTATCAAATGCATCTTTTTCTTTATAGAATGGATAAGAACTGATGAATTTGAGTATGATTGATCTAATGAAATTAACGACGTTAATCTTCAAGGTTTCTTCATCGTTGTATACTGGACTGCAACAGTGGTTTTCGAGTCTCAAATTGATTAAATAATTAAGTCTTGAATACAAACCGCTAAAACTTGTGAGGACAATAGGTGTTAAATCGTATGCTTCAGCTTTTTTGTAAACTGCCAGTTTAGGTAAATTAATAGTGACTCCAATAAATTCGATCTCGTCTGAACTTATCAATGTTTTCTTTCTGTTAATAGTGATGTTAAATTCTGTTATTGTTCTACTGATGAGTTTCCGATAGTCGCTGATCAGTTCCATATCTGTAGAAAGTATCAGAAAATCATCAGCCAGTCTTATTATTTTGACCTCTTTATGATCAGCGTTCAAAGAAAGTAAATACTCAACAAACTTGTCATACACCAGAGAACAAAAAATACCAGAGAGTGGGAAACCTTGAAACAGTCCATCTTTTCTAACAAAAGTTCTATAGTGACTGAAAACTGCAGTTTTGTATAGTTGAGACAGAACAACTGGCATTAGCTCAGCTTTATTTAACACAATGGGTTTGTGCCTCTGAATGTTGGTACCAGGTGCCATTCTATTATGAATGTTCTCATCACTTGAATCAAGAACAATGGATTTTCTACGACCCAATGTGTTATTTTCAGTGACGGATTGAAACTCTTGAATAACATATTCATGATCATCAGAGTCGCTTGCAAGAAGCTCATCAATGACTTGCAAAACTTTTTCACGAGGGATAGAGTCGTATGCTTGTTTGACATCAAATTTCAATGCATGGATAGGAGGAAATGAACCGTTATGAATAGACTGTAATTGTCTTTTGAAACAATCAATAACAGGAAAAATTTGATTGACTGAACTGAGTGAATTTTTCAACCTTTTCGAGTTGAGGATCATACTTACTGGCCTTAGTTCATTTTTCACAAAGTGCAAATATTCAAACTTTTCACAACCTCTACCTTTGAATGGAGTCACAATAAATCTAAAATCCTTCTGTTTTGGTAATAATTTCTGTCTACCAATATATTCATCATTAGTAGAGAATTTGAAAGTATCATTATTGGTCTCAACTACCTCTCTAAGATACGTTCCATAAAATTTATCTTTAAAACTCTTTGTTAATATGGCCCATGTATCATGCCTGTAATATGCCAATTTGATGCTTTGTGAGATATCAGTAACATGAAAAAACGATCCAATAAGTTTGAATAGAAAATCGCCAAAAAACCAACATAAGAAAGTCTTAAACATACATTGAGCTCTTCTAAACTCTGCCTTTGTCAACGCCTTATTATCTTGAGGTTTCAACCACCCAATGTCGTTCAACTTAAAGTCTTTGACAAGGTCATTAACATTTATTAATTCTATCTTAGAACAATTCATTAAACTGGAAACTTTAGTGTAAAGAATAGACTTATTTTTTAAGCTTCCAACTATTTCCATAGGAAATATCATTTCAATAATTGTGATAATATATTTGATGGCATTTTTCTTGTCAATCTGTAAATCAACGTTACTCATTGAACTCCAATACTTCTTGCTAACAAATGGGCATAGCTTAGAAAAAACATATGGATATTGTTCTTGCTTATTGTAGTGATTGGCAAGTGATATTCTTAGTAACTTATTAATTTTTCTAAACCTCTTTGGAATATCCTTTCTTAAACTTATCTCATCACGAAAGATGACGAACAGCAGCATTTTTGAATTTTCTGGAAGTGGATTAAGATGATAAAGAAAATGGTTTTCTGTGTATAGCATCTTGTTGATATTCAATGTGCCTGCCCTCAACCCAAATCTTTTATAGTTTGGCAAAACAATTGGACCCCATATTTTTACTTCTGATGGTGCTTGAATAGCTGAATAATTGAATAATAATAAAATAAAATTCAAGTTCCCAATAAGAGTTCTTATTACTTGAAAAACTGGAGATTTCAATAAATGTGTCGTTGAATGAACACCAGCACAAAGCCAATAACTCGACACGTTGTTAAATTCGCTACCATCCTGGTAATCGAAAGCTAAAACATTGCTTATCTTCTTTTCTTTCATATACGATACTATAGTATCAATCAATTCGTTATGACAAAACTCACCAGCTTTCAACAGTTGAACAGGTGGGCTAATAAATTGAGGTTTGCCCATGGGAACCAATTTTATTGATGTTGTTAAATATTCTAACCCCGTGGTGTGAATACCGCCTGAAATATCATCAAATCCGTTAAAATTGCATACTGAGTTGGATAAAACGTATTCTTTCAAATTCATCTTTTTGTCCTAATACATATATATGTAAAACATTGTAACTTATTATTAGAAATAGGTCTTGTATAAAAGGGTTGAATTGAAATGGAATGGATTTGGATTTAGATCAAACTTGTTTTTGTTTTGGTTTATACGATTCAAGGCTGTGATACAGTCTTGTGCGGCTTTTTAGTATTATCGAGATCCGAAAAAATTTGAGTTTGGGTGCTATTGAAACTTAGATACTAATAGCTATATATCATGGTTTCTTACAATACTTTTAATGTATTGGATTGCAGACAAGTGAAACAATAATGAAGGACAATACACCACAGAATATGGATATCGACTATGAAGCGTTGATATTTCACAACAAATTCCAAAAGATCCAACCAGTTCAGAATCAATCCACTCCAATCCTAGTAAAACACTGGGTCACACATATCAGCCCTAAAGAATCTCCAATAATAAATCGAATCATCAAGGAATACTTTAAAGAGAGATCCGAAACATTGAAACATTTGAAAAGATTTGTCAAGTTCAATAAAGATGGTGAGGTCGTTTTGAAAGTCCTTTTATGCGACTGTTCATTTATCGATTACACCGATCTTCACAATTTATTGGCTGAACGGTTACAAAGAGAAACAGAAAAAGTTACAATTGAAAAGGTTGATATTCCAGTAAATAAACCATTTGATAAAGAACTTAATGTGAAGTGGTCAAATGAAATTTGGCCTATTGTCTGGAAGGGAAACCCATTGATCCAAGAGCTCAATGAAAGCTACAAGAACTTCAGTCCAGAGATCCATTTGAAGTATTTGAACATGATAACAGAGATTTCTAATCAAATAACTGAGAAGGTAGGTCATCTCAAGATAGAAAAAATAAAGTTTTGCCATTATAATATATAACCATTAATTACTAACATAGATAACACTTAAATTACAGGACAAACTTCCCGTTGTGACAGTTTTTGTTGACCCTAAAACCGATACCATAATGTCATTACAGAAGGACTCTCGGTCTTTCCACAATCCTATCAAGCATTCCATTATGAACTGTATAGAAGAAATTGCAATAAAAGAGCTGGATCGTAGAACTAACAATCCACAAAAAAGATCAGATAAAGCAGCAAATAACTATCTTTGTCTCAATTACCATGTCTATACCACACACGAACCCTGTACTATGTGCTCCATGGCACTATTGCATTCAAGAATCGAAAAACTTGTATATATCAAAGATTCAAAGATAACTGGTTCAATTGGACTAAACAGTGGTAATAAGTATATGATTCATTTGTCGTGTTCATTGAATTGGAAATTTGAAAGTTATAAATATATAACGACAGATCTATCATTGAGAGACGTTGATGAATATATAGAAGTGTGAGATTTTACCCGCTCCTTTAATTTAATAATGCATTCTTATTTTAGTATTTTTTGTTCAAATTGTAGTAAGTCATCTTTCAAGTTCACTATTGAAGAATCAAAATTGATAGATCCGTATTTTAAATCGTTCAAACCATCAATAATCTCGTTAATTTGAGTTAATTCTTCATCCACCGCCTTTTCTAGATCGACTATTTCATTTGCTATCGAATCATTCAGTTTTAAAACAGAGTTGATCAAGAAGTTCAAACTTTCATCACTCATGTCAACATTACTTTCATTATTTGGATTGTACTCTTGCTGGAGTCTTAAATTGTTGATGTTATTTTCAACCTTTGATGTGGCTCTGGATCTCTTTTGGCTCAACAAAAGTTTATATAGATCATCTTCCAGTTTTGCATCCAATAATTTTCTAAGTTTGGATTTGAGAATAAAATGAAATTGCTTCTTGGAAACTAGATGGGAGAAACCCTTGGACTCTAACAAAAACTCTTTGAGAATGTCTTTTGATGGTACATTGCTAGTTGTTGCTTGTGATTCTTCAGTCATTTGTTAAAATTGGGCTTCTTTCAAATAACTTCATGAATGTTTATCTATATAGTAGCTCAACGTTGACAACTTACAAGTATTTAGTAATGCTCAAACAACGCGTCATTTACAAAGAATTAAACGGCGGCACTAAATAGTTTGAAAATGATCGCAGGTTCGTAAAAGAGCTGTTTGTGCGGCTCCACTGGATGATGAATAGATGGTTCAGGCCATTGCTAGTAACAATTCATTATCAATAAGCGAATAGAAAAATAAACATAATTAGCAACGAATATATATATATATATATATAAAAGTATTATTACGTCTAGCTCTGCACATTTTCCAAAACTTTGTCTGTAATATCAGTGAATAACTCACATAATTTACATTCAGAATATAGCTCAATCAAACCTTTACCTTCTTTCTCTTTATACTCTGTTTGTCTTTCTATCATATCCACAAATTGAGGATTTAAAGGAACGTTACCCAAATAAGGTAGTTTCAACTCTTTTGCTAAGGTCTCTCCACCCCCAGAGCTGAAAATATTAGTACATTCATCACAGTAAGGGCATATAAAACCAGACATGTTCTCCACAATTCCCAGCACTTTGAAATTCACTTTTTTACAAAAATTAATTTCCTTCCTCACATCATTGATAGAAACTAACTGTGGGGTGGTGACAATGACAGCACCGTCAACGTTGTTACAGTACCTGAGTTCTTCAGCAATGGCTATATGTTCATCCGAGGTTCCTGGCGGTGTATCAATAAGCAAGTAATCCAATTCTTCCCATTCAACATCCTTTAAAAATTGTCTAATCATAGCAGTCTTCTTAGGTCCTCTCCACACCACGGAGCTTCCTCTATCGTTCAGTAAGAATCCAAGTGACATTAGTGAGAGTCTTTTTGTAGCATCGTAATACACTGGGACCCAACCGTTGTTAGATGACTGATGAATCTTACCATTTTCCATACCAAACATTCTAGGTAATGATGGACCCGTTAAATCTATATCCAAGACACCAACTTTGAAATTCTTTTTGACTAATGTTAAGGCAAGTTGA
The DNA here is from genome assembly GCA_030557545.1 of Ogataea salicorniae. Lineage (NCBI taxonomy): Eukaryota > Fungi > Ascomycota > Pichiomycetes > Pichiales > Pichiaceae > Ogataea > Ogataea salicorniae. The sequence goes on from JAKTPI010000035.1 coordinate 58,143, forward strand.
GTGGTGACAGAAGATTTTCCAACACCACCTTTTCCCGATAAAACTAAAACAATATGCTTAACTTTCTTGAGCGATTTAGGCACTTCTTCTGGAGATGACATTGATCTGATGTGTTGCTTATGATGTTGCTTCCGGTGATTGTATATACATATATAAATATATAAAGTAAGTAGGCCTGAGAACAACTGATAAGAAATGTACAATTGTATTACTACCCATTCATTCTTACTAATCTTCGAATCTCAAGATCAATGTTCAAGAACCACTCAAATACAAAAATTAATTTTCATTCCTGGCAGTGCAAATTTTGCGTTTTTTTGTACGTTTCTTAACATTTGAAGATAAAGAACAGGCGTCTACCTAAGTGAAACAAGTATTTGTATTGTATGATGAGATGTATAAAAAAATAAATAGACAAATGTGTATAAACTAATCAATCTTCCCAGATTTTTTTAAATTAGTTCAACCAGTTTAATCCCAAGACTTTTCTCATTCTTTCCTCAGTCCAACCTCTTTTTGCCATTGCAACAGCAAGTTCCTCTCTATCGGCCAACTTACCTAATGGCTTAACAACTGTAGCAGAACCCCATTCGGTCATCTTTCTAGCATATCCTTTGTCAAGGTTACACCACTCTAAAAATGGAGATGGTCTAGCATGACCTTCAGATGCATCAGATCCAACACCAACTAAATCTTCACCTATCAAATCAATGTAGTACTCCAACACTTCAACGTAATCGTCAATCGTTGAATCGTTACCTCTCTTCATATGAGGCCCAAAATTGGAGGCAGAAACAATACCACCTTTAGCTCCAACGGCCTTTATCTCTTCATCTGTTTTGTTTCTACCAGACACCTTCATACCAGCTGGTAAAACATGACTAAAACATGGCGTTTTCTTAGCGTATTTAATTGTATCCATGGTAGTTGGATGACCAACGTGGGATAAATCAACAACCATTCCTAATCTTGCCATTTCATCGACAACCTCTCTACCAAAACCTGTTAACCCAGAATCTCTCAATTCAGTATAACCAGCACCTGAGTAATTTTGAGTATTATAAGTTAATTGCATCTTCTTAACACCTAAATCTCTAAAAATTCTTAAATAATCAAGCTGATCTTCGATACCAGATGTGTTCTGCCATGACAAGATAACACCTGTCTTGTTTAGCTTCTTTGTCGTGTAAATATCTTCAATGGAATGAATTGCCATGATGATGTCATTGCACTCATCAAACCACTTTTTCCATTGAACAACTCTAGCAATTGAACCTTCAAAGTTTTCCCATAAACCACAAGTACACGAAACAGCAGTAATACCACCTTTTCTCCATGAATTGAAAATTTCTGGACCCCAGTTAGAAATGTTTAAACCATCAATATGGATTGATTTTCTGTATATTTGTCTTGCTTCTTCTTGGCTTACCATTTTCTAAATCTATACGAGACTCAGTGATGTATTGATGGAATTAAATTAAATACTTTAAAAAAACAATTATATAACAAGAGACGAAGAAGAGAGAAATTTGTAAATATATTGAAATCGAAAGCAGCGGAGAAAGTACAACCAACCAACAATCAACAATCGGTAAAAATTCAACATCTACATTTATGAATAAAGGTGGCTCATAACTGTACACACTCAACCTGCAAATCAATACCCCATCTGTCCACCGTATTTATTGTATAGATATAATCTCCGGCAAATCAGCCCTAAATACAGAACTTTGGACGGGGGACTAACGGGATAATTCTGGGACTTGAGCGGCATGAGATTCTTGTGACTTTGATGACATAATCGTTTATTACCTAATCAATATTTAATAAGAAGTATTTAGTTTTATTTGTGTTTTTTCTTTGTTAGAGAGATGGTTCTCCTCTTCCTTTTTTTTAGAACAGAGTAAAAATATGAGAATAAGATAAAAAAATAACTATAGAATTGGTCCACAATTTATACACTTGTTTCTCGGAATATGTTGGGCAATTTGTAAAGAATTTTAACAATAGAAATGTAATTTTCACATGTCTTTTAATCACGGAGTATAATTATTAATAAATCCGATTGGACAAGACAATCATTATTCGTATTGTATCATGTTAATTGGAATTACCCAACAAATTTTGCATTGATTAATCATAGTAATTCAAACTATTAATCAAAATAGTGTAGTTGAATAGCTTGTTTAAGAAACTTGAATGGTCGTGTAAATCTAATCTAATTATCTGAAATATACATCAGATCCGACATAACCCTTTCTTTTTTAATGATTGTTTCTCAAACAACTATTTAATTAATGATCATTTATGCTAGAACAAATGGTATTAGTTTCTTGTATACTCTTGGTTCAGCTGGTTTTGTTAGCAAGTCGCTCCTGTTCAATTCTGTTTTAATGTATTCAATATCAATATCATTTGATTGTAATAAATCATTAATAAATCCAATTCTATTAAGATAGTGTTTGCTTCTCTGGTTAAATATTCTTGATTCAACTATTTTAATAGAGCTTTGATTATCACAACAAATCCTAGTTGTTTGTTGATATTTTTTTATTAAAACTTTCATAATTGATTTCAGCCATATAGCATCAGTGGAAGCTCTAACCAAACTTTGTATCTCAGCTTCTGTTGATGATAATGCTGCTATAGATGCGCTTTTTGTCGACCAAATTATTGGACCATTTGCACAGTAGATCATGTGTCCCAAAATTATCCCGTTATGGTGAGGCCAACAGGAAATCTGACTATGAAAACATACAAATCGAAGAGGTTACTGACGGTTTAAACAAATTAGACTTATCAACCTCATCCTCACCACTAATCAATCCATCTGAGGATGATAAGAAGAAAGAAATTGGATCCTCAACGGAATTAGCCATTTTACAAGCTATTGCTGAATTAAACAATAATTTAGTTAAAACTTTTGCTGAACTAAAGGAAACCATTGGTAAGGGATTATGATGCTGCTGAAGTTCTCAACCGAGGTAAGAGTGGAGAATCTGAAGCTGTGGAAACCACTACAAAATTTTTTGGTACCAAGGTTATGGAAACTAGTGAAAGATCCATTGGCCAGGCAGCTTATGAAAATGCTGAAAAGGGCAATTCCAACTATTCAATCAAAAATTCCCACCCTGGGGAAGATAAATATTCAGGCAACTCTTCATCCCAAGAACTGATGGAAGAGGTAAACAATTCAGATATTAACACTATCTCAAATAATTCCCACCCTGGGGAAGCTAAAGATTCAGGCAGATCTTCATCCCAAGAACTGATGGAAGACATCAATGATTCCCACCCTGGGGAAGCTAAAAATTCAGGCAACCCTTCATCCCAAGAACTGATGGAAGAGGTCAACAATTCAGATATTAACACTATCTCAAATAATTCCCACCCTGGGGAAGCTAAAGATTCAGGCAGATCTTCATCCCAAGAACTGATGGAAGACATCAATGATTCCCACCCTGGGGAAGCTAAAAATTCAGGCAACCCTTCATCCCAAGAACTGATGGAAGAGGTCAACAATTCAGATATTAACACTATCTCAAATAATTCCCACCCTGGGGAAGCTAAAGATTCAGGCAGATCTTCATCCCAAGAACTGATGGAAGAGGTCAACAATTCAATCAATGATTCCCACCCTGGGGAAGATAAAGATTCAGGCAGATCTTCATCCCAAGAACTGATGGAAGAGATAAACCATTCAAACATCAATAATATGTCGAATGAAACAATTATTTCTTCAATGGAATCAACAACTATGTTAAATACAACCATTTTATCAAAGAATGAGTATGAGTTTAACAAAACTAAAAAATCAGAACACAAAAGAAATCAGGAATCCCTTCAAATCGAGCCGAAATCAATCCTTTTAAAAATGTTCAAACCAGGAGAATATCCTTTCAATCAGTTTACTAGCATGATTGGAAAATTAAATGACATGGCTAAGTTTTCATCATGGCTTATATCATTGAAAGAAGTTTTAGCAAATGTGCAATTAGAGCATATTTGTGAAGCTAACCCACTTTCACCTATACATCCATACGATGATAGGCAAGTGAAGATGCTATTGAAATCATTGCTAGTAGGTACACCTTTTGAATCCTACGTGGCCAATGATAAAAATGCATATAACATTATACAAGACTTAAAGGAAAGCTTATCCATTAAGCATAATTCTCTAGATCTAAATGAAAAACTAGAGTCGATTACTTTCAATTTAGATAGACCAGTCTATGATTGGCTGCGACAAATTGAAGAAGTCAAGATGGATTATAAAAACGCCGGTCAAGTATTAACTGAAAACAGATCAAGAGATTCCTTATACAGAGGACTAGGAGATAAATTTAATCCCTATAAGGAACAATATAGATTTAGAGAAGATAGACAGTTTGCACCATCATTAAAAGCATTAATTGATATGGTTCGCAACCAGGTTAATACTCAACAACTATCTCTACAATCAAAACCATCAGTTAATAAAGTCAGTTATAATCCATACAAAAAGAATCAAGATAAAATCAACAACGATTCCACTATAAACAACAAAGTTATACTACCAACAACAAAACAATCTAACCGTTTGAATCGCAAGGAATTGGAACATGATTCTGATGATGAAATTGATTTAGATGATAGTTCAGATGAAGGACATAAATTCAAAGAAACACGTGAAACCAATTTTTGCATTTTTTGTCACAAAAATGGACATTTATACAAGGAATGTAAATCTTTGAATTATAAATTAAACCAGGGAAGACGTCTCTTAACTACTTCTAGTCATAAAAACACATATTACAAAGGTAAATATGCAAGAAGTGTTAAATTATCTCAAGCAGAAGATATCAATGACTACTCTCCACCCTCTAACAAAATCCTATCATATCCAACTATCAATCTGAGGCAACGTTCATAATCTGACTGACAAATCAACAATATATCCATATTCCAATGAACCATTAGTTGATTCCAAAGCCGATATTACCATTACTCATAATAATGAATACTTGCATGAATATGAATCAATACCACAAAATATAAATCTCACTGCTGAAGGTCCAGATTCAGACATAATAAAAATTGTCGGTGTTGGTTACATGATTCTCAATAACAATTTAAAGATTCGAACATATCATGCACCAGATATTCATCATACATTAGTTTCTGGTAAAGATTTGGACAACCTGGATTTAGCTATTCAATTAACTGATAATGGATTTTATTTAATTGATAAACAGTCAGAACAACCACGTATCCAATTATCACATATTGAAGGCAGCTTCTATATCAAACATCAACATTTCCTCTTGCCATCATTAGACTCAAATGAAGAATATCAGGCACTCACCACACAACATTATATTAATGCAGTTTCCATGATAGACACTTCAATCACAACATTACCATATAATATTAATCAAATTCAGATAAATCCACCTATTGTACCACTACCAATTGATACAGGTGCTGATTTATCGATCACAAATAACAAAAATATTATCTCCAATTTTATCAACGTGACAGAAACTGACCAACATAATTATGACATTCAAGGTCCAAATGGGTCACCATACCAGTCAAAGGAAAAGGTAAATTAAAGTTTGCAGATTATCAAATACCAATACTCTATTGCCCAGCAATCAACGATACACTTTTGTCGAATAAAGATTTCAACAAACTCAACTTAACTATATCATATCATGATGGTCATGGTTACCTCGTTAACACGACTACCAAAGATAAAATTTTGAAGTTGAGTTATAATCACGGAGAATGGTTTCTACCAATAGAATGTGTCATACTACCATATCATGTTTTTAATATTCATTCAACTTTTGGCCATCTCGATGACCACGATCTCACTAAAACATTTGAAAATGAATTCGTTGTGGGATTATCTCAGTCTGCAATTACAGACTTTAAAAAATCTTTATTACAAACCTGTGAGACTTGTGCTCTTGCAAAATCTCGACGCACAGCTGCAATCGAACATTCACCAGAGGTTTATGCTTCGAAAACTCCTTTCGAGTATGTTCATTCAGATTTGTGTGGTCCACTACATGGTTGGTATATGGTCACTTTTATTGATGTAGCCACCGGCTATATTAAATTACACTTTACTACCCATAAAGTTGTCTACAAGTTCTTTGAAGATTTTATTCCTTTTGTTCATACACAATTTGGCCACCGTATACAAAACATAATTACAGATCAAGGTTCTGAGTATACCAATGCTACCTTTCAAGCCATAAGTCAACGAAATGGAATTGTTCATCGTACAACATCTACCTATACTCCTCAAAGTAATGGAGCTGCGGAACGGTTAAATGTGACAGTTTTCAATTTAGTAAGGGCCATGCTTATTGATGCTCATATGCCACAGATCTATTGGTATCATGCTGCTAAATATGTTGCTGCCATTAAAAACAACACCTATCAAAAACGAATCCAAACCTCCCCACTTAAATTACTCAAAGGCGTACCACAATCGGCACATAATTGGTTACCATTTGGAACTAAGGTCAGTATGCGTCTCTTTGCCGGTCAAGACAAAGCTGAAGCTCGTGGTATCACATGCGTGTATTTAGGGCCAAGTGATCAAACATTTGGTGCTCTTTTATATGATCCGAACACTCAAAAATATTATGACACACGTCATTACCAATCTTTGAATGCAATGTACTTTACCTCTTCGTCAACTCTGGATGATTATTCCGATATTCACTTTGTTCAATCCCCTAATAATGGACCGATATCATCATCTTCACCATCTACTAATTCATCATCTCAATTGTCAGACTTACAACAAAAATTAAATACATTACAATCAGACTATCAAACTATTGTTCAACAAAACCAATCATTGTCACACCAACTGGCTGAGCAACATCGTGAATCCTTATCTCTACGACAATTTCCACAAAAAATTGAAGGATTGGAATCTTTATTAAAAGAAAAAGAACAACAGATTGTAACAAATGTGTCTACAATATTTGAACTCAAAGAAATCATAGAACAAAAAGAAACTCACTTAAAAGAAAAAAACAATCAAATTGAAAAAAATATCTCTGAGATATCAGATTTATCAATAAAGATTGAAAAGAGTGAAAATGAAATTATCAACTTGAGATCTAACGTTCAAAATTGTAAAGACCTAATTAATAAATTAGAGTCACAATTGACAAATAAAACTGATGATAAAATTGTTGCCAAGAATTCTTCATTACCTATAGAGGACTCTATAGCATCAAGAATGAAACGTAGACATGATGAAAATAGAGAAGATGACCTTAAAAAAGCAAGAATTCGTATTACATCAGACGCCAATAGAGATGAGTCAATTGATGGATCAATATAGAATAATGGACAGATGTATTCCCAAATCCTATAATGAAGCCATGAAAACTACTGATAAAGAGATGTGGAAACAAGCCATTATGAAAGAGTTAAACGCACACAAAGTGAATAATACTTTCAGAATGAAACCTATCAAAATTGTTGATCAAGATATATTAACCAGAACAATAAATACACAATGGGTATTTAGCATAAAGAGTTCTGGAGAATATAAAGCCAGACTAGTAGCAAGAGGTGATAAACAAGGTATTGACACATTTGGAAGCACTTATGCACCTACTTTAAGACTAGAGATGTTTCGATTATTATTAGCTCTTTCAGTAAAGAACAATTATTATATATTCTTTGCTGATATCACAACTGCATATCTACACAGTGAAATTGATGAAAGCATATACATCAAAACACCACAAGGTATGAATTTATTGGGTTATGAAGAGAACAACAATATCCATAAACTAAATAAAGGATTGTATGGTTTAAAAAAATCAGGTAAGTTATGGTATGAAACTTTTTCACAGTTTATGAAAAACAATGGGTTCAAAGAAGATGTGAATGCTCATTCTGTTTGCATCAAACATGATTCCAATGGAGAACTATTATGTATCGTTGCAACATTTGTGGATGACCTCATGGTACTATCACCAAAACAGCAAGTGGCCAATGATGTTATAAAACAAATTCATAACACATTTCCACTAAAAATATCAAATACAAAGCTAGTTAAGAAAGTACAAGATCAAACGATTGTCAAAGACAATGTACTAGGATTTGATATTTTCAGAAGTTATAATGGTAAAGATAATCTAACCACAATCAAACTTATGAAAACAGGTTATATTGACAAGATGGCTGATGAGTTTAAAGCATCAATTAATTCCAAGGGATCACCGTTGCCAACAAATTTTTACTTTAATCCTGAAGAATACGATTCAATTGATGCCTGTAATGATACGTCATGGATGGCATTGGTATTGGGAAAGATTTAAGCTAATCACATTCTCTGTCAATTTACCTGTTTGTTCATTAAACTGACGTCACGTTGCAAATAAATAAATAAACACAACTGCATCTGATTATAAGCTATATGTTACGTAGATTTGTCAAAGATTGGTTTTAGTTTGAGTGGTGAACGCAGTAAGAGTTGTGCATTTATTGTAAATTATTTTGCCATTTTGCGACAGCGTGTTTGTGGTAACATTTGTTTGATTACATCAGCGCTTACGGATGTGTCAACTACTGTTTTTTTTTTCTTTTTTTTTCTCCTTCTATAGTTAATTTTAGAATTAGAATTAGTACAGACAGACCCAAAGAAATATGGAGTTGATTCAATGCTAAGACATTTTAGTTAGGTAACTTTTAAGCTGAATAGATATTGAAGGAATCAAGAAATATTGATAGAATCCTTTATATCACTTTTGGTTCAATTAGAAACAGTGTATTCCTTTCACTTATACATTATTAATATTTAATATACCATCTCTTTATCAAAGTGTCTTTTAAAGCTTGATTTAGTCTACTGATATCTTAAATCCAATTTATACCCAACCTTTTATCGTGAATCCTTTCAACATTTTTTCTTGGTTGTCTAGAAACAGAACCAACATTGAACAACAAGTTCAGTTCATACCTTTACAAGAGTTTAACACTGATACACCCAACAACACCACTAATTATAGACCAGATAGACCTTATACAGATACTTCTGCACCTTCATCATCAACCAGTAATCCATACACCACCAACTTTATCATGAAATTTTCTCACTCTTTACAATTCAACGCTGTCCCTGAATGGTCATCAAAATATATCAACTATTCAGGTTTAAAGAAAATCATCTACACTCTACAAAGAGAAAACGTTGAATCTTTACAAAACACAGCTCGTGATCCAGAAGCTCAAGCTTTCAACCCATCAAATGATGACCCATCAAATCCAATTAACGTGTTCTTAGAGGCTTTGGATAAAGAACTTTTCAAAATTGATAAATTTTTCCAAGTCAAAGAAAAGGAAGTTTTAATAAGTTACGATATCATATTAGATGAATTAGAAGAATTTGAACGTGAATTCCCAATTCATCCAGGTGACATTGATTCAAAACAAAGATTGAAGAACATCTTATCTGGTTTGAGACCATTAAACTATAACGATGCAATGATTACCTCAATTCCACAATTAAACGCTCAAGGTACAGAAGAAATGGAAACAGTGCTTTCGAAAGATGCTTTCAACAGTTCAAACGTTGATGTTTCAATGGGGACAGGTTACTTTGAGGTTGCAACCGATCTCGAAAATTCAATGTTAGCGAGAAAAAAATCACAAACTTTGTTTGATGATGAGGATTTCAAATTAAGTTTTATTGAAGCTTTAAAAGTTGAAAAGAGAAAGCCTTTATCCAATATTTTTGTCCTGCTATCTGAACTCAAATCTTATATTGAATTGAATAAAATTGGGTTCAGTAAAGCTTTGAAGAAATTCGATAAGACTTTGGATACAAAAATTAAAGATGGTTATTTGAAAGCATTAGGAACAAGTGAAAAATCATTTATTTTCATGCCTGAGACGTTATCAAATATCAACTCTAAATTAAATTCAATTGTTAAAATATACTCTATTTTCACTAGAGGTGATACCGAGCTTGCAAAAGAAGATTTAAGATCTAACTTGAGGGAATACATCGTTTGGGAAAGAAACACCGTTTGGAGAAACATGATTGGTATGGAAAGAAAATCCCAAGCTGCATTTACCAAAAATTCAAAGCTGGGTGAAGACTCAAATAGTGCTTCACACGAGAAGTTTGTTATAAGCCTTGGTGCCGGTAAAAAAATCTCGTTACCTGCTGAATTATTCTCTTCCAAGTCACTTACTTTATTAATTATTGTGATGGTTACCATTACTCTATTGAATTTCTCACCATTTTCAGATCCACAACAGAAGAACTGTCTGGCTGTTTTGACATGCAGTTCCATGCTTTGGGCAACTGAAGCTATCCCATTATTTACAACCTCATTATTGTTACCTCTACTAATTGTCATTTTCCAAGTGTTGAAAGATCCTGAAACAGGTGAAGTTTTAACAGCTATCGATGCGTCTAAATTCATTTGTTCTGCAATGTGGTCACCAATTATTATGCTATTACTGGGTGGTTTCACTCTAGCTGCTGCTTTGTCAAAGTACAACTTGGATAAAATTGCCTGTACTTTCCTGTTATCCAAAGTTCCACAAAACCCAGGTTACGTGTTAATATCAATCATGGTTGTTTCCACAGTTGTGGCTGCTTTTGTTTCTAATGTTGCCGCTCCCGTGTTAATGTATTCTGTTATTCAACCAATCTTAAATACTTTACCAGAATCCTCTGAATTTGCACAAGCTTTGGTGTTGGGCATTGCACTAGCTTGTAACATTGCAGGTATGGCAAGTCCAATTGCATCTCCTCAAAATGTTGTTGCTTTGCAGTTCATGGATCCTGCTCCAAACTGGTTAGAATGGTTTGCCATTTCAATTCCAGTTTGTATCTTTGCATTATTGTTGGTTTTCATTTTCTTAATGTTCTCGTTCAACTTCAAAGGTACCACGATTGTTCCAATTAGATCAACTGCCGATAAATTTACTTTTAAACATTACTACGTTATTTTTGTCTCAATCTTAACTATTGTTTTATGGTGTACAGCATCACTTATCACAGATTACATTGGTGACATGGGTATGATTGCCATTGCATCCATGGTTGCATTCTATGCTCCTGGTATATTATCCCCTGATGATTTCAACAATTACCCATGGACTATTGTCATGTTGGCTATGGGTGGATTAGCATTGGGTAAAGCTGTTACAGTCTCTGGATTATTGAAAACAGTGGCGGAATTGATTCAAATTCAACTAGCAGGCTCTGAATTGTTTACTATTTTATGTTTATTCGGTATCATTGTTTTAATCATGGCTACATTTGTTTCACATACCGTTGCCGCATTGATCATTGTTCCATTGATTGCTGAAATTGGTAGATCGTTACCAGATCCTCATCCAAACTTGTTGGTTATGGCTACTGCTTTGTTATGTTCCTGTGCTATGGGTTTACCAACTTCTGGATTCCCTAATGTTACTGCTGTTGGTTTGAGAGATAATGTCGGAAATCCTTATTTGACCGTTGGTACATTCATCAAAACAGGTGTTCCATCTTCATTGTTCTGTTACTTAGTTGTTATTTTCATTGGCTATTTAATGATGAAATTGTTGAAGTTTTAATGATGCATCAGAGCATTTTTTTTGTTCTTGTTACTTTTTATATTAATTGACCAGTTTTTCCACTTTTGTTGTTTCTTTGATCTTTTTCTTCATACAATTACTCATACTAATTTCTTCTTGTTTTATTTTTGTGGATTAGATTTCCTTCCATTTCTTTGCCTTCTGTGTAATTGTTGTCTGTCATTTTTTTGACTATATAGTCCTTGTCATCAGATTCATATTCTTTTTTAATTATTTGTACCATTTCTATATTATTTCCCTTTCTTTATACAAATTAAATTTTCTTTATTATTTCGCTAAAAGGACTTCTTTACTAAGTCAACACTTGTTAGATTGTAGATATTAATAAAAAACTAAAAAACTGAACAAAAAGAGAAATAATGTGATAAAGCGAAGCAAACAAGAGAAAGAAGATAAACAAAGAGGAAACAGAAAACAAAAAAATGACTAGAAAAATATACTATGTGGTATAACTGTATACAAGACTCGCTCAATCAGTTCCAAAATATCTCGAATCAATGAATCTATTACTCATCCACCAATCACCATCGTTATCTGAACCAGGTCTAGATTCACTGCAACTCATACTTCCAATAACAATATTGATATCAGGAAAAGCATTCAACAACCTGCGAACAGCAACTTCGGTGGCGAAATAAGTCACCAAGATGATGTTTTTAGCATCCACTTCATGATCCATCAGAACTTTGATTGCCATAATACAAGCAGCACCAGAAATTATTTGAGCATCAAACAAGATAACTTTAGAGTTTGTCTTGAAATGCGGTAACTTTTCAGTGTGCAATTGTGGTTCACCTGTTTGAGAGTCTGATTGAATCAACAGTTTACCGATAATAGCTTCAGGAATCGTTTTACGTAATGAGGAAATGAAACAATCACCGGATCTAACAATACTGACAGCTGAAACACCTTGAGTTTGCTTAATTGCATCTTTCAATATGTGTCCAGTTGGTGTCTCGATCGGGACATCAGTTGTTACGTAATCCACCAATTCTAACGCTTCAGAGATCAACAATGTAGCTATTCTGTTGAAATAGAAGATGAATTCATCGTTTGGGGAATGAATGTTCAAAATAATGGATTTCATACCTAACAATTGGTTGTTTGTTGGCAACAATCTGATTTTGGAGTAATCTATTGGTTTGATGATCTTACCTAATTTCTTCAAGTGTGCCAAATGATCTAACGATTTTTGTTTCAATTGTTTCTTCAAGTGTTTGATGATCATGTCAATGGCAATGGTATTATCTGAACCTCTTGGAATAACAACATCAGCTGAGTTCATCGTTGGCTTAACAAACCTTTCCGAATTTGGCTTCACGAAAGTATCCCATTGCTTAATGATACCTTCTAAATCCCTACCTCTTTCCACGATATCTCTCAGCAATCTTCTTGAGTAACAAATATCTAAATCAGTGTCAACATAAATCTTAGCATCCATAATATCCAATAGATCAGCATTAAACAATGAATAGATACCTTCAATGATAACAACGTTGGCACCATAAATAGTGATCGTTTCTTCTGTTCTTGCATGTACAGAGAAGGAATAAACAGGAACTTCCGTCCTTTTACCCTCTTTCAAGGATTTAACACATCTGTACATTAAATCCAAATCTAATGCCTGTGGTTTGTCAAAATCGTATTCGTTTCTAAATGCCCTTTCACTATCTTCTTTGCTCAATGGCATATAGAAGTTATCTAACGATAACAAGACTGTCCATGGTTCGTTGATTTCTTCAATGATCTTTTGAGCAACTGTAGTTTTACCAGATCCCGAGAATCCAGCAACACCAATAATGTAAGGAGAAGTCCATGGAGGAATATAATGGGTTGCACCTAGATCAGTGGATGTTGTAGATGCACCAGCGGTCTCTTTGATACTTGAAGAAAAGTCCGTCATTTATGCAAATTTTGTTTACTTTTTTGTTGATGACGTTTAGATGTTTAATGGAAAAAAAAAGCCGGAGCCCAAGAAAATTGATAGAGCTTTATCCCTTGGCTGAACAAGGCAAAGATTTTGGCACTTTTAATTGTTTGTAATTAGAAAGGTTTGGTTTATCGTTAAAGATAACGGTGAAAATACACCAATTTTGATTTGCTCGGAGCTGCCCAAAAAGAAAGAATTTTCGTTACTTTCGAGGCTGTGTACGCTTAAATAAAGTTGTGTTTATTATTCAACCAGATAGATATATGAATTTTTGATTGAATTCAACCACATATTTTTTTTTTTTCAATAAAAGCATTAAACAGCCATATATGTGTTGAATATTGTATACGCCAAAAGTCAAAAAATGTCGGAAGATAATATACAACATGGTGTTTTCAAGAGAAGAAAAAGAAAGGGTTCAAACCAATGGGTAGAAGATGGTGATGATGACGACGAACCAATCGATAGATCAACAGTGGATTCAAACATCATGAAAAGACATCAACGTTTAGAAGAGTCTTTTAAACAAACGGAAAATGAAGAATTGATCTTTACAAACAAGATCAGTCTTACTGAAAGTCCTGTTATTAGTACAGAGAAGGATGATCAAAGTTCAAGTGAAGAAGAAGGCGAAGACGAGAATGTTGATTTCATCGAATTGAGAAAACTTGCTAGACAGTCGTACTTATCCAAACGTGAAGAGAAACAAGTATTTATCTTAGAACATGAATTAAGATCTTTTGAACAAGATATCAAGGAATATGGTTGGCAAAATTTAACAAAAAAAGAACAAAAGGAGTATAATTTTAAGAGAGAAATATTTAAAACAATTGAGGAAAGAAAGAAAATTGAAAATGGGTCCAATACTGAATATTATTTACCTGAAGATTACATAACAAAAGATGGTAAAATTGACAACAAGCGGAAAGAAGATGTATTACATGCCAAATATAAAGATGCAGGAGATAGAGAGTCGGATTGGGAAACTAGACAGATTAATAGAGGTAAACAACAGCAACAACTAGTCTCGAAAAATAAAGACAATGTGAAATCACAAGATGAGAAATATGAGTATGTTTTTGATAAATCCTATTCGGTCGATTTTGTATCAGACTCCAACAATAATGATTTAAGCCTTTCTATTGACCAGCAAAAACTTGAGGAAAGAATTGAAAAAGAAGAAAAGCGTATTAAGAGCATTGCAGAAACCAGAAAGTCTTTACCTGTCTATAAATATAGAGATGATTTGATATCTGCCATTAAAGAATACCAAGTTTTAATTGTTGTTGGTGAAACTGGTTCAGGTAAGACCACTCAACTTCCCCAGTATTTGCATGAAGCCGGGTTTAATGATAACAACAAGAAAATCGGTTGTACGCAACCCCGTAGAGTGGCAGCGATGTCTGTTGCTGCTAGAGTGGCTGATGAAGTTGGAACTAGATTAGGTGATAAAGTTGGTTATACTATTAGATTTGAAGATAAAACAAGCGACAATACACTGATAAAGTATATGACTGATGGTATGTTATTAAGAGAATTTTTAACAGATCCTGAACTTTCAAACTATTCAGCAATGATGATTGATGAAGCACATGAAAGAACTTTACATACTGATATTCTACTTGGGTTGATGAAGGATATCACTAAATATAGACCAGATTTCAAATTGTTGATATCATCAGCTACAATGAATGCTCAAAAATTCAGTGATTATTTTGATGGTGCACCAATTTTCAATATTCCTGGTCGTCGTTTCCCTGTTGATATACATTATACCGCACAGCCTGAAGCAAATTGCATTCATGCAGCAATTACCACTGTTTTCCAAATTCACATCTCCCAAGGTCCTGGTGATATCTTAGTTTTCCTAACTGGTCAAGATGAAATTGAAAACATGGCCGAAAATCTAACAGAAACATGTAGAAAATTAGGGACTCGAATACAGGAAATGATCATTTGTCCAATCTATGCTAATTTACCACCTGATATGCAACAAAAGATTTTTGAACCGACTCCTGTCAATGCTCGTAAAGTTGTTTTGGCTACTAACATTGCCGAAACATCATTAACAATCGATGGGATTGTTTTTGTTATTGATACTGGTTTTGTTAAGGAAAATGTTTTCAATCCATCAACCGGTATGGAATCGTTAGAAGTTAAACCATGTTCAAGAGCATCTGCTGATCAAAGAGCAGGCAGAGCAGGCAGAGTGGGGCCAGGTAAATGTTTTAGATTATACACTAAATGGGCATATATGAATGAGTTACCTGGCAATGCAACACCTGAAATTTTGAGAGTCAATTTGGCAAGTGTCGCTTTATTGTTGTTGTCGTTGGGTATCACTGATTTGATACATTTTGATTTCATGGATGCACCTTCAGCAGATACATTAATAAAAGGATTGGAGCTGTTGTATGCCTTGGGTGCATTGAACGAGCTTGGTGAGTTGACTAAAATTGGTAGACAAATGGCAGAGTTCCCTACTGATCCAATGCTATCAAAATCTTTGTTAACTAGTGGTACTTTGAGTTGTTGTGAAGAAGTCCTTTCTGTAATATCAATGCTACAAGAATCAGGATCAATGTTCTATAGACCTAAAGATAAGAAGGAAATGGCAGACAAAGCTAGGGATCAATTTATTAAGAAAATTGGTGGTGATCACCTTACTTTATTGGAAATCTGGAATCAATTTGTGGATAATGGTTACTCTAATCAATGGTGTAAGGACAATTTTTTACAGTACAAAACGCTTAATAGAGTGAGAAACATTAGGGATCAACTTGAGAGACTGTGTAAAAGTTTAGGATTACTCCTTTATAAATCCACTGACAAAGAGATTAAGGATAGGGATTTGTTGACTATTAATATTTTAAAGTCAATAACATCAGGATTTTTCCCCAACACTGCTAGACTAAATAAATCAGGAGACTCGTATAAGTCCATGAAGAAAAACCAACAAGTTTGGATTCACCCTTCTTCAACGGTATTCACAGTGAAACCACCTCCAAAGCTGATAATTTACAATGAATTGGTGTTGACATCGAAAGAGTTCATGAGGAACTGTGTGCCTATTGAGGAGAGATGGTTAGTTGAGTATGCTCCTCACTATTTCAATGCGACTGAGTTGGATGAGATTGACCAAAAGAACAAACGGAAGCTACCAAAATAAAGTAGAGAAACTGTATATACATGTATATAGTTAGATGTGTAGTTTTATAATTAATACCAAAAGTGGGATTACTGAGCCCTATTTATACCCACTCCTCCGCTCCTGCAACCCCCTTTTTGACCGATCTGCCCACCCCGCGAATTAAATTGTTTTGCGTTATTGTTCAATCTGCAGCTAGCTTTTATCAGGCGAAGGGCTTGCACTTCTTTTTATTCTATGATTCACTCGATTCGGAAATCATTTGTAAAGTTAATTTCCAACTGGTATATTATCTTTATCTATCAACCTTATACATACACCTTTATAGTCCTTGTCAACCTTATCTGAAATCAGACAACCAACCGTTTACCTATCCATCCATTACAACAGCAGGTTGTGTATCTCTTAGCTATCATCATTCTTTACAGTTTTTCGTTTGCCTTTATATCTATCGAAACAGCTCCTTAACATCAAGGTTTCAAAAGAAAAAAGAAAAAAAACCATCCCCAAAAATTTCTTCATATATATACCAAAAGACAGATCAAAATAGACAATTCATTTCAATCTTTAATCTTAGATTTAATTAACTTCCACATACACATATAACATCCCATTTAATAAAATTAGAGTAACATCCCCTTTTCTACTGTTATTGATATCATCTCTTCTACCCGAGCTAGCATCCGCTGTATTACCTGATGAAGTGTTGGAAGATGCTGAAGTTCAAATTGTCTTGTTAGATTACTTGTCATAAGAACCAGGATTCTACTCTTCATACTTCCAAGATGACCCATTGTTTGAAAGTTTTACTTCAACGGTGAGAAACTATTTTGATGATGAATTCAACGATTTAGCTTTACAATCAACCGTGTACGAACTTGCAAGGTCCATTTTTTGCAACCCTACCTGCTACTAAAACGGAGACAATGGCTTCCGATTTGAGCCAGTACTACTCAATGACCACTTCCTTGTGGAGTACTATCACTTCTTATAGTGAAGACACCGTCCCAACTCTAGTTACTCAATCCAGTTATGGCACTTCTGTATTCTTCAGGAGCTTACTCTCAAGTGTACGTTTATGCCGAATGTGATGCTCTATACTCTGATATTTATAGTTTTGGTGGTATGTACGATTTATTCTTTGAAACCTTCACCAACACTCAAGTTCTATCATTATTTGAAACTGTCTATGGCGGTTATACATCTGCCACTAATGCAAACGATTTCGATTCTTACTGTGCCGATATGACTGATTTCATCAATTATTTACCATGGAAGGATAGAATTTTAGCAAGTGCTAAAAGTTTGTATAGTGAGTATACAACGAGATATATTATTATTACAACTTCATATTACTCGACAACTCCAACAACAACCTATACAGACACTTCTGTCACAGCAACAAATTCTTTCCAATCTTCGTTATATGATCAAGCTAATTTATATGTTGTTTTGGTTGATTACCAAGACAATTTTTTTTGAGTACACTTCATTCCTATCTTCATACATGAGTGCTTTTACATCCGAAAGTGCCATGTCTAAGTTTGTTGATGATTTACAATTGATGAATCAATCAGGTACTCTACCAACTTCATACTACGAAGAGATTTTTGCCAACATTGAAGCTATCATCACTGATTTTACTTGGTCAGATAGATTAGACTACGTTGCCAAAACTGTGTATGAATCGTTCACCAGTGTTTACACTGAACCAACAGCCACCGGATCTGCAACTGCTTTGCAATCATCACCTTCAGAAGCTCCATCAAAAACTCAAACTGAAGTCACCGAAACCAGTATTCAACCTGTTATGGTCACTATGGGTAATACTACACAACTATCATCAGTCACTTCATTATCCATTATTACTGGTAGTGAACAAACTGAAGATATCACAAGTATTGCAGGTACAACGTTAAACGTCACCAGTGACCTTGAATTGATTATGGTTTGTGGGGTCAACGCTTTGGTTCATGATTATAAAAATTACTACATCGATTATGTATCTTTCCTTACTGCTAATTTCAATGCATCTGAAGGTAAATCTTACACTGAAGCATTATCCATTTATTCCTCTTCTAACATTCTGGCCAACTGTACCAACTTTGCCAGTGTTCTGGAAACCTTCTATAACTTTATCGCATTCTTACCACCAAATATGACAACTAGAATTTACGATATTTTAGGTTATAACTATATCGCCACTTCAACAGACCCCAATTCCAACATCAACAACTATCGAACTGATGATGGATACGTTTTCAAGCAACTGTTTGTTAACACTGGTACGAATGCAGTTACATCTGGCACTGCCTCGTTACCTGTATCAACAGCATCCGATGGATCTGTCTCCACCGGAACAATTGCTGACGATGGTAACAATGCTGTTTATGTGTTACCAACCGCTATTGATATTCAATTGAGTGCTACTAGTAGTCCTCCTCCAGGTTACACGGTGTTGCCGCTATTGAACACTGATGACAGATATAAACTTGCAGAATCGTCTGTGAAAAATTAGGTGTGTGGTTTTTTAGTGGTGCGGTTCGATATATCGGTTTTTTTTTCTTCTTAATGTATTTCGTTTCCATCTTTGCAGTCTTTTTTTTTTTTCCTTATATATATATCACTCTTTATTTCACCATTTTTTTTTATATTTATACGTACGTGTTACAAATTTTTTTTTTGTTCTCTTTTATTTTCTTCATGTTTTTGCAGTAATTTATGTGTCTATCTATGACTGGCTTTTCAAATTTAAACCATGCAATTAATTATTTTATTCTGTAGTATTAGATTAGTTTCAAACGACGTATCGATGCACCGACGCATCGGCTTAGTATCGACGCGCGTCCTGGGTCTGTCTTGTCTTGTCTGGATAGATGTCTTCCTCTTTCTCGTTCGGACATTGTCCTCACGAAACATCATCGATCCGTCTTGTGTTTCGCACGTCTGAATGGCCTGATTTCTTTCTAACTACGACAGTTACCGTACATATAAGCTGATTGTATAAAATATATATATGTGTGGTTATATAACCACAACTTTGGCTGTTTTGCTGCTCTTTTTAATTAATATTGGAACCAATTAACTCTTTAGAATCTTTTAGATTTATTTATAATTCATTTTATTTAAGGTCCATTGATTCAATTTGAATTGTATCTGTTTCTCTCTAGCACCCAACAAACTAGTATTAAGATATAGAGAAAGATAAAATAGATCACAGAGATCTTTTGAACATCAATTAGAAAAAAATTAAACAGCATTATTACAACAAACTAAGAAAGAAAGAAAAATATAATAATCAAAATGCCCGCTCAAACAGCAGAACCATTGTTCAATGGTAACTCATTTGTTGTGTTTTATGCTTCAAATGAAGAACTATATAAAAAAACCATTGATTTCTACACAACAATTCTAGATTTTGTGGTTAGTTCCAAAACTGAAAACTCAACTTGGTTTTCAAACTCTTCCGATGTCAACTCTTCAAATTTGACTACTATTCAATTAGTTTTAGATTCCGATAAAGCTGCCACAACAAGTGAAATTGAAGCTAACACCAGTAACTTATTAACTCACGTTGTTAAGAGAGACTGGAGAACAATGCAATGTTCCGTTTCTTTCAAAACCTCCAAAATGACAACGTTAATCAATGCTTTCAAATCAAACGGTCTTGCTTATCAAGCCAAACCTGATGATTTGGATCCTTTTGAAGTATTCGTCATTGATCCATTAGGTTCCATCCTTGGTTTCACTTCTTTGAAAAACGCTGCTGGTGTTGCTTGTCAAACTAGATATCAAGAAACACCAACTTCTATCATCAAGCCACTAACAACCGCTGATCATTCAAGAAACGAAACCCCTGTTAACGTAATTGAATCAGTTTCTGCTAATAAGGAAGGTTCAAGAAACATTGCCGTTATGACATCCGGTGGTGATGCTCCAGGTATGAATGCCAACGTTCGTGCTATTATCCGTGCCGCTATTTATAAAGGTTGTAAAGCGTTTGCGATTTACGAAGGTTATTCAGGTCTAGTGAAAGGTGGTCCAGACATGATCCGTGAAATGAAATGGCATGACGTTAGAGGTTGGTTAGCTGAAGGTGGTACCAATATCGGTACTGCTAGATGTATGGAATTTAAAGAACGTTGGGGTAGATTAGCAGCTTGTAAGAACATGATTGATGCAGGTATCGATGCTCTGATTGTTTGCGGTGGTGATGGCTCATTAACAGGTGCCGATTTATTTAGAGCTGAATGGCCTTCATTATTGGATGAACTGTTAAAAGAAGGTAGAATTACACAAGAACAATTCACCAAACATCAACATTTGAATATTTGTGGTACTGTTGGTTCAATTGATAATGATATGTCAAGTACTGATGCCACCATTGGTGCCTACTCTTCATTGGCTAGAATTTGTCAAGCCATTGATTATATTGATGCAACTGCCAACTCCCATCAAAGAGCTTTCATTATTGAAGTTATGGGTAGACATTGTGGTTGGTTAGCTTTAATGGCTGGTATTGCCACCAGTGCTGATTATATTTTCATTCCTGAAAAGCCAAGTCCAAACATTGAATGGAGTGATCATATGTGTGATATTGTTTCCAAACATAGAGCTAGAGGTAAGAGAAAGACCATTGTCATTGTTGCCGAAGGTGCCATTGCATCTGACCTGACACCAATCACTTGTAACGATGTTTTGAAAGTTTTGGTCGATAGATTAGGTTTAGATACAAGAATTACTACCTTAGGTCACGTCCAAAGAGGTGGTACCGCTGTTGCATACGATAGAATCTTGGCCACTTTACAAGGTGTTGCTGCAGTTGATGCCATTTTGGAAGGCACACCAGATGTTCCATCTCCAATGATTTCAATTGTGGAAAATAAAATTGTTAAGAAACCGCTAGTGGAAGCTGTTAGATTAACTAAATCTGTTGCTGAAGCTATTCAAAACAAAGATTTCGCTAAAGCTATTTCATTAAGAGACTCTGAATTCAATGAACATTTAAGAAACTTTATGGCTATGAACAGTGCCGATTTTGAAGAACCTACATTACCAGTTGAAAAGAGAAAAAGAATTGCTATTATCAACGTTGGTGCTCCAGCTGGTGGTATGAACTCTGCAGTTTATTCATTTGCTACCTACTGTCTATCAAGAGGTCATACACCATATGCAATTCATAATGGGTTCTCTGGTTTAGCTAGACACGAATCAGTTAGATCCATTAACTGGTTAGATATTGAAGGTTGGACTTCATTAGGTGGTTCTGAAATTGGTACCAATAGAGCCACACCTGAAGAAGCTGACATTGGTTTAGTTGCCTACCATTTCGATAAATACAAGTTTGATGGTTTGATTTTAATTGGTGGGTTTGAAGCTTTCGCCTCTTTGAATGAATTGGAAAAAGCTAGAATAAATTACCCAGCTTTCAGAATCCCAATGATTTTAATTCCTGCCACAATCTCCAATAACGTTCCAGGTACTGAATATTCATTAGGTTCAGATACTTGTTTGAACTCTTTAGTTGAATACTGTGATGCCATTAAACAATCGGCTGCAGCTACTAGAAACAGATGTTTCGTTGTTGAATGTCAAGGTGGTAACTCTGGATACATTGCATCCTATGCACAGTTGTGTTCAGGTGCTACTTGTTCCTACGTTCCTGAAGAAGGTTTACCATTACATCAACTTGAACAAGACATTGAAACTTTAAAGGTGTCATATGCTAACGATAAAGGTAAGACCAAAGCTGGTAGATTAATCCTCAAATCTGAAAAGGCATCCAAAGTGTTATCAACACAAACTATTGCCGATATCATCAATCTTGAATCAAACGGTAGATTCGATGCAAAGACTGCTATTCCAGGTCATGTTCAACAAGGTGGTATTCCATCAGCCATTGATCGTACAAGAGCTGCTAGATTTGCCATCCAAGCTGTTCAGTTCGTTGAACAAAATTACAGTACGATTGCCGATTCCGCTAACGAATTTGGTGAGTTTAATAACAGTGTTGAAGCTAGTAATACTGCTTGTGTTCTAGGTATTCAATCCTCTCATTTAAGATTCACTGCAGTTAGAAAATTGTACGATTATGAAACTGAAGAAGGTAAGAGAGTGAGAAAAAGTATTTTCTGGCAGGACATTAGAGATATTGCCGATATGTTAGTTGGTAGAGTTAAAGTCTAAGTTCTAATTTTTTTTACATTCCATCCCCCCATTTATTGTCTGTTTTTTGTTTCATCTTTTTTTCACCCTCCCATTTTGGTCATGTTTATATAAATGTTTTTTGATTTTGTTGCTAATATATATGTTTATTAATGTCCCCGGCTCATAGACTAGTTTTTATTTTTTTATACATATAATAGCTAGTTTTGCTTTGTTTTTGTTTTTTTGTTATTCGCGTGTTTATTAAAGAGCTTGCTTTCATTTTAATAAAAATCCTGAAGTCGTTAATAAAGAGATAATCTTTTGTTTTCTTGTCATTAAGTCGCATATGTATGTAATAAATAATTTTATCCCTGAATCTTATTAGTTATCGAATCAACGGTATCGAATATATCTTCAACTTTTTTATTCCAATTATAATCATCACTGTGAGAATCGTCATTCAAATATATGATTTCATTAACTTCATCAACTTCACAAATGATTTTTTTCTCTAGGCTCAAGTTGAATAACAAATTAATGAGGTAATATTTATCAAACGATAAAGGATTTTGTTCTGATAATCCAATTAATTCAAGGACCGAATTGAATCGTATAGTCATGAAAGTTGTTGACATTAAAATTATGTTCATTTCCATTATGTTTCTGAAAACTGTTGAGTTATAGTTTTCAGTATCGGTGGTATTGTTACTATCTTTGTTGAATAATTTTGTCAATGAAATTGTTAGATTGCTGATATTCAAATCTGTAAGTTCATAAACAGTGTTGTTCATACCCAACAAAACAAATTCAATTTCAGGGTCAAACTTGAAGAACCTAGTGTTTGAACCTTCATTATTGATGGATTCGAATATTGGTATAAATGAACGTAGGATTAATAGCTTTGTTGACGAGTATGGAACCAGTAATAGCAATTTAATCAAATTTTTATAATTTGATTCAATTGAGTCAATAAAAGATTGATCGGTTGATTCATTTATATCCAATTCAAGAGATGTCTTGAAAGCCTCAAAGATTAGTGGTAATGCAGTTGTCAATTTATTAGAATTAATCAATAATTTGGAATATTGAAACTTCAATTCAAATTCAAAGTTTTTGAAAACTTTCAAGCTCAAATTCAATTCTGGTTCATTTTCAATTTTATTGTTTTGTAAATTCAACAATTCGATACCTTTCAACAATGATTTTTCCCTTTGATTTAAATCCAACGTTAATTTAGATTTAATCAATTGATATTGTATTAATAAACCAGGATAATTGGATAATTTCAATTGATTGACTTTATTCAAATTGTTCAAAGCAGATTTAGTGTCAATGTCGATCTGATAGTTTGATAAATTGATATAAACTACATATTGATAAAAAACTGTAACCTCACCAATTTGAACCAACAGTTCTAATAATAGTTCAAAATCATCAACAGATTCACATTTTAAACAGTAGTTCATAACAAAAGCATAAATTGACTCATTGGTTGGTTTCAAATCATTATTAGTGTTATCGTCTTTTGTATTTGTGGTGGGATCAAAAACGGTTTCAAGGATGGAGAGGATATTGAAAGAAGATAAATCGTTACAATATAGTGAAATTGTATCCATGGCATCATCCAATTGAGATATTTGGAAAAGCTTTGAAGGCGGGGATAAACTCATTGTTTCTTCAATATAATGATCAATCGTAGCAAATCTTCAAATGTTGGGAATTAGATAATGATAGGTAGAAACAAGTAAGTTAATTGTCCCTTGTTTGATAAAAAAACCTATCAAATTGACTGAGATCAAATAACAAAAGGATGCGATAATAAAGATTGAAGGTCGTGCAAAAGTCAAAATAATTATTCAATAAACTGATCAGGTGATTATTAATCACGTGCGGGCAGCTTTTTCAAAAAAAAATTGTTGAATTATCTGGCTGACTTGATTCAATATGATCGGCAGTTGAATTGCGTCATGGCAAGAAGCAAAGATTAAGCGTCTAAAATAAGCGATAGGAAACAGGGTGGATTTATATCAGCTTTAGGTAGGTGAACGCATAAGTAATATGTATATGTATACATCCTATAGCATATTATTCAATAGTTGAAACACTACTATAATTAAATAGAATCATTGATATAAGTGTGAATGTTGAATATTTATGAATTATTTTATTTGTCTATGTAGTTGGTCATTCAATGTGTTTATACTGAGCTTGTGGTAAATGACGGCCAATAGATATGTATGTGTGTATGAAAGTGTGTGTGCACTCAAAAAGTTTCCAAGTTCAACAGCCGTACGAGTGGATTGATTTGGTTGGTGAATAGCTAAACACGTACAATTTGTAGTCGTCGTTGTCGTGGTGAAAGGAAGATGTTATATGTTTTAACGGGGGGTCTGCAATATTGGGAATAATCGATTTCAATTCAGCGTGAAATCATAGCTTAGTTTTAGTTCAGCTTATTATACATGCCATGTATATATTTTACGGGTTGTTGAAGTGCGTTTTAGTTGAAGTAGGCTATAATGATGGACGGAAGTTGATCAACTAAAATATTCGATATACTATATTATATAGCTACAATGTATAGGAGTTTGAGTAGAAAGACAAGGGTGTGCATTAAAGGGTTATGCACCTGTTTTCTTTTTCTTAATTGATTGTTTAGAATGTACGTACATAATATAGTTTCAAATATAGATGCCTTAGATCGGATATTGTTAAGGTTTTTATGCATAAACCTTATAAAGCAGGATATTATGTAATCGTAATATTATATGAGCTTAAAAGTAGATTAGAACCCCTAATCTTTTATTAAATTCTTATAAAGTTATATAGTTATAAAAGAGAGAAATATATCTGTATTTATGTTGTTTATGATATTAGTAATTCTTAGATTTAAAGGAGCTTAGTGTTCCGAAGTATTACTAATCAGGAGATATAAAAGGTGTAATGTTATTCTCTTACGTAAGAATCCTGAGAGAATCCCGATATTCCTGACAGATATACCTTTACAATTTCTCAATTATTGTTTATTAAGCCATTTTATTTCTTCATGAAACTTAATGTAAGAGGAAGTGCTTGTTTCTGTTTTTGGCCATGCACGTCAATATTGTCTATATGGCATGTCTGTGCTTGGCAAGGGAGTACAGATAATTTATGGACTGAATGAAGGCGTGGAGTGTGTACTTGGTTGATGAATGGTATATGGTAAGAGTATTTAAGGTATTTGGGGATATATATATATAGCAGTATCTTCACTATATTATACTACTGCTGAATGGTTCTGGTGTACTTAGTGTTTATTAAGCAGGAAAAAGTGCCGTAGCTTTTAAGCATAAGCACTGACAACACTTGCAATAAATCTGTTGTAAGGAAGAGGAAGCGTCATGTCGCACGGGCCAAGGGGGAAGAGAGGAGACCAGCATCAAAGAGACCAAGTGCGTGTTAAGCTATAAATAGCCGAAGCCGACGAGGTGGGATCTGTATTGATTGATTGATGAGTTAATTAACGTGATCACCATGTTGACCATGTTGATGGATGAATGGATGGATCGATGGATAAAAAGATTATTTCAAGTATACTGAATATTAGACGAGCCTATTTTGCCCCTATATCGGTTTATTGGATATAAAAAACAATTCTACGAGCACCATTGAATAATAGACTAAGGTGAATGCTATTGACCAAGATGAACAAGATAGATGAGATGAGGATAAGGATGCTACTCAAGGCCCACTCCGATCGGGAAGTAGTTGTAAATCCGCTGAAATCATTTTTGTTGGAGAGAGAAAGAGAGACAAAAAAACATGCCCCAAAAACACACACATCGACTTTAGTTCGTTTTCCCTGATCATCTACTTTCTTAGTTTCCTTCTTTGATTATTTTTTTTTATCTTATTTAACAGCTAGTTGCCTTCTCTCTCTTTGCAGTTGATATTAACTTTAAAAAAACTCACTGAAGTTTTTCAAAACTATTGAAACCTCTCGTTAACTTTGCTCAGTCACTTTGAACCCACTCATTTCTAGATCTAAAATCATAGATCTCATAAATTGCATTAAGCCACATATACTCATTTTCTCCTTCTAAACACTCATATATATATATAGTTATATAAGTTATATCAATTATATGATCTAGCGAGTTATCTAACTATCACAATATCATACATTATACCTTAGAACCTTGGTCCATCATTGCCTATAATTTCCTTGGCTTGAATTCCGATAATAGAGCCATTATCATGTTTAGAGAAAGCTTTTTAGAATCGCTACCAGTTCAACTGAAAAATCAATTAAACGGTGAAAATAATAATGCCAACATTGATGATACATATCCCAATGTTGAACAATGGTTGACAAATAAACTGGTTGAACAAAAAGGTTTAATTTTCACAGAATCTTATAACGTCCAACTAAAATTATTTGACGTTGACTATATTATGAATTTGGAAGAACTCAACAAGTTAACTCAAAATTTAAGCAAAAATTCAAATAGAATTATATTATGTGAAAAGATAAAATTGGTTCATGGATTAAACAGCTTAACTTCATTCATGATCAAATTGATTGAACTATTAAAATTTTCAAAATTCTTTTCAATATTTGATATAACCTCAAACATCAAGCTGTACGGGTTTTATAGTTTAATTTATTCAAATCCAGTTGAAATCTTAATCAAACAAATTAGAAATGATTTATTTATTGTTAAATCGTTCAAAGAATTTTCAAATGAAGAAATGAAAAGAGAGCATGATTTCCATTTACCTTATAAAGAGTTCAAAAGATTGAATCTAAACGATGGTAACTTAGTTGTTATTAAAATTTTATTCAAAAATGAGCAGGAACAAATCGATTTGTCAATTATTAGTCCAATTTTGAGTAAAATTGAAATGCTCCATTTATCTTTGGAAAATGAATCTAAGTTGAAACCTTTCAATGAGTTGATCGATTCACAAGGTGAAAACTTGAAATATCTGAAATTTGGTGTTAATAGAGGTATTTTCAAGAAAATTCCTATGAAAAACTCAATTAGTACATTGAAATTAGTGAATATTGATAACATGAATTTCCTGAATGAATTAAATGAAGATGTTAATTCAATAGATGTCTTTTTTGATAACTGGGAACTAAGGAAAAACTGTGAAATCAAATTTTTGAAAAATTTTATAATTCCGTTCAATATTGATCATAATTTGAACAGTTTGAAAATTTTAAATATTTTTCATACTTACTTAAATTCAAAAGATCTTTATAAATTGAAATATTTCCCAAATTTAACACACTCCAAAATCAGTTATGTTGTTTTGGATAATGATGGATTTGATCTATCAAAATGCTTAAATTTACAAGAATTGAAAATACATTTCACTTATTACAAATTATATGAAGATTTAAATAAGGGGTTGGAAACAATTGATCCTGAAAAGAATATCAATTGGCCAGTCAACTTGAAGAAACTTTCAATTACAATTCATAATATCAAAGATTTAGTTCAAAATTTTAGTATTAGATTGAATATTTTGAAGAAAATTTCAACTCCATTACCACCATCAATTAATGATTTGTGTATTGATATTAGTTATGACACTGGAGGTTCGGGTCCTGAATTATATCCGTCTTCAAAAGATGATATTTTGAAACTTTCAATGATGATTAACAAAATATTAACGAACAATTTGGAAGTTTTGAAGTTGAAAGGAATCTCAAGATACAATTATAAAATTGGTAAACCATTAATTTTTTCAGCAATTAATTTCCCTGAATCACTGCAGTTACTATCCTTGAATGATTTTATTTTGGATTATAATTTTATTAACTTACCAAAATTGAAGAAGTTATACTTGGAACATTCATTATTTGATTCTGATTTTAAATTACCCGTTGCAGATGAAACATTGATTGAAAAATCTACTTTCAAAGATTTAAATCATTTACCAGTTGGAAACGGTAAAATTGAATTCAAAATGTGTACATTTAGAAAAATTCCAACCTATAATGGTGATGTTTCAAATGTTTTCATCAACAATTGTAGAGTTATGGAGCAACCAATTAATAACATCCAACAATTCCAACAAACTAGATTAAATGTCAATAATACTCAGCAGCAACAAAAGAAATCTAAATTTACGCAAACAAATCAATGTTCCAATTATATTCCAAAACAATCGCAACCTGTTCAACAACAACAACAAAATGATAGTTTAACACATGATTATTACAGTCCAACTGAAATTTCTTGTAATTTGCTAGACAAAGAATTGGAAGTTAAGATGAATAATATGTCACTGAGTTATCATTTTGAAAACACACCACTTCCAACGGCTTCTTTTTCTTCTTCACTTCCTTCTCAAGCACAACCTATTGTTTCTCATTCTAATAATTATTTTGATAGATCAAGAACTTCAGTATCATCAGATTATTCAAATTCAATTGGTTCGCCATCATCAGGAACAGTTACTTCAATAAATTCAATATCCTCAAATAGTTCAAATTCATTGTTGTATCAAAGTTCTGCAAGCACCCAAAACAATAATTTCAGTTACAATGATCAACAATCAATTAATAACAATACAAATTTATCAATATCACAGCAACAAGATCCATTAGCACTGCTATCAATGTATCAGCAGCAGCAACACCTATATCAAAACGATAATGGGTTCTCACAAAGTGTCAATCAACTACAATCCAGCAACCCTCATCAGTCAGAACAGCATTATCAGTATCAATATCTCAAGCAACAACAACAACAACAACGGAAGCTTACCCCACAACAGCAATATCTTTACCATAACACTAACCCACCACATCAACATCAAAAACATCAAAATCAACAGCATCAGCTACTTGATCAGCTTGGTTTCAATTTACATTATAACTCTAATGGTTATCATAATCAACAACAACAGCAACAGTATTTATCAAATCAATTTAATGGTACAAATAACATGCAATATCATTTATTAAATGATGCGGGTAATAATAATAGCAATAACGGCAACGATAACAGTAATGGTAATGATTATAATCGGTTACAACTAAATAATAATATCAACCATTGATAGTTGATAATCATCCATATAGGTGCTTGCCCGTCTACATTTGTTTTACTTGTAGTCTGTGTTTTTAATATATATGTATTTTTTGCTTTGTTTTGTTTTTTATTGATGTTTTTTCATATACATATCTATTTTCTAAGTAAGTAATTAATAACTTTTTTCTAATTCAATATACTTTCTACAAATACTATTACATTACCTTACTTTTTTTCTTTTGAAAATTTAGATATTCAGAATAATACTCAATTGAAATCTTATTTTATAACTAAATCACTATTTTTAGAATAAAACAATTAATGCTAAATAAAACTACATTGTATATTTAAACAAGAAGACGAAAAAGTATGGTGATAGTACCATACTTGCGTCTCAAAGTACAAATTTTTCTTTGCCATAACAGAAAAGATCTTGCAACAGCAAAGGAAACACAGTGTTTCAAAAAATAGTTTCAACAAAAATCACCAAGTGTTTGACGTTACTTGTTCAACTCACAAATATCCTCAATAGCAGCAACAGTTCTGTAAGCAACATACGTTGGAAGTCCAAGATCTGAAATTGATAGAGAAATTAAATAGTTCCAAATAAAGTGACCATTTGAAAGGTAAAATAATATATTAATAACGGTAATGTATGTAAGAGTTTGTTAAACAAAAGAGACCTATAAAAGTGTAAAATGATAAGCTGTAAAACAAGGGGGGCACTCTTTCTATTTATATTGAAATGAAGTTTGGCGTTTAGTGATAAATTATGTATGAGTCAAAACGGTGTTCATTGTTCTGAGATCTTTTCCAAGATTCCGCAACCCTTATCACTATTGATTGCAACTTCTTTGGGATTCTTTAAATAGCTACTAAAAACAGAGACTGAGTAAAATAGATCTGGGAGGACAGTATTATAAGGAAACAATGACTTTTATTGAAACAAAAATGTCACTTTTAGAAAAACAGTAAATGTCAATTATCAACAAACTTTCTCTTTTCAATAGTAGTAATATAGGTTAAAACAAAGGAAAAACAACGATAACGAAGGTTTTAGAGCTATCAACAACATTTATAATGTCATGTCTTATACTCGTACCAAAAAAACAAGTGAGCGGGATATAGATTAGGTAATCACATCGTCCGAGACGTACTGGACACGTCACACCGTAATCCGGTTGGTTGGTTCACCACTCTTACACATTCTGGTATATAACCAACGTTAATAGCTTTCTCTTGTATATGTTTATATAATAGTTCTTCCTATTGGAAGATCAGTGGAAATATATTCTATTGTTAAACGTATCTAAATATAGCCAGATCCTGACACGAAGCCAAAAAAAAAGAAGAACACAGCAAACAAGAGAAGTTTATTAGAGTTTGGGTAAGATGTTCTACCCTTCTTTGTTGCTGATGTTTCTAGAATGTTGTCGAAACATGTATCTTTCTCCCTATTTATTCTCTGCAGTTTTGACAGTTCTCAGGTGTTTTTTGGTGTTAGCTCTTCAGTTAGTTTTACATACATACAGGTCAAAATCGTCCGTATCATTAAATAGTCGGACTTTGTAAAGGTTAAAAAAAGAACAAAACAAAAAGAAAAACAGTTCTTTTTTTGAACCATGTGAGAGGTGTATATATACTCAGTAATAAATTGATCATTATCGGATAAAAACAACTATTACAAAATTAAAACTATCAATTTATGTATTTTAAATATACCGAAGTGTTCAATCGTTATAAGCCCCAATCAAACTTGGGCGGCAGGTTACAAAAATCCATAAATAGATTAAATTCGCACAAGGGGTTTTATTCTGTCAACAGTGATTTATGTGTATTTTATAGATTAAAAAGAATAATCTACAGATTTATATACATACACAGCCCTAGTTGAAGTTTTTGACAAGGTAGGTAAAAAGGTGATAAGCGACAAACGCTGAGTTATATGGATTTGTTGTTCCTTACGCGAAACGATGTGATAATGCAGTGGAAGGAGGTAGCAATTTTTATAGTAGGTAAGCCGGAGTGATGGTATACATACATATATATCAGACAAAATGGGGTGGGGGGTAGGGGGGGTGCACATGGATAATTAATGCCTAGGATTCAGTAAATGATCAATAGAGATTAAAGATTGGAGATGGAGATGGAGATGTGATGTATATATATAGATAACAAATTACAGGGTGCGAAAGAATAGATAAGATTTACGACTACGATATACCGGTACCAATGTTTTAGAAAGAAAGGATATCTGTATAAATATGTAGTATTGGGTCTTACTGAATACTGTGTAATAGACTATGTAGGTTATCTCATGAACCGGAAAGTTTCGGTGCCCAGGTTCATTTCATCTATCCCGGGCTAAAAGTTAGACCGTATAAAATTTGATCGCTTTCCCGTATTTTTTTTGTTTGCAAAATGATTTATTGGGTTTTTTGTATACGAGGAGGGGGGAAAGAAGAGGCAAATATTCCTCAATTGAACAATTTTATTGAGGCTA
The DNA here is from genome assembly GCA_030557545.1 of Ogataea salicorniae. NCBI lineage: Eukaryota > Fungi > Ascomycota > Pichiomycetes > Pichiales > Pichiaceae > Ogataea > Ogataea salicorniae. The sequence continues at coordinate 90,518 of JAKTPI010000035.1, forward strand.
GATAGTTCCGAGTGGGCTGAAAATAAAAAAACTAGGTTAAAGTGGCAGAAGGGTGTGTGAGGGAAGAAGAGTTGCTCCGCCTCCGCGACCCAACCTTAATTTTATGAGTGGAGTAATTAATGTGTGTGTAATAATTCCAGTCTTTTGGCAGCTGAGTGAAATAAAAAGATTTGTCATTTGGCCAACATATATATAGACATACATACACATGTATGAATTGAATTTGAAGATCAAAATGGCCATGTGTTATTTGAATATTACCTATATACACATGATAATTGATCTGATTTATTATAAATGTAATGTAATTTAAAGTTAAGAGAATATCAAGCATGAGTAAATGAGGTTAGTGAGTGATGGGGTTTTTAAGAAAGGGATGAGATGAGAGGAAAAGTGTGGAACAAAGGGTTGCGGCTGAAGGAATGAATGTGCACGTGTCCGAGATGACAGAAAAGAAAAGAGAGGAAGAACCCTTTGATAAAGCACGGCTGGCTGTATGATCTGATTTGATCATCCGTATGTGTGAGAGAGAGAGGGTATGAGGATGGCAGGATGGTATGACAGCATTTGATAGGTAAAATGGAACTTTATCTATATATATATATAAATTATACCGTATAGATGTGTTGTTGAATCATCGGATATGAGAGCAAAGGTATTTCGGAGGTACAATACAATATAGCCATATGATAAATTAGTAATTGTTATATGTCTATACTTAGTCAGACAGAACGGGGAAATGAAATTTGGTGGTTCGGGTTGGCCAAGACAAGCTGTGAATAAAAGTAAAATGTGAAGCAATTAGAATCGTTGGGAATAAAAAGAGGAAATTTAATATTGTACTAACAACAGGCTTTAATTGAAACTGGACTGCATCGAAGCAGCCATTTTATCATTCTATCATTTTTGAGTAATCTTCTTGTTCTTTTGCTCTTCTTCTTCTTCTTTGTTAATCGATATATCTTTTCAAATTATCCACCTCATTTTGTCTTTAGTCTAAGCATATAAAAAATAGATAGACACATATATATCTAGAAATATCCATTTCCTTACCCCCCCCACCCCGCCTCCTCCTCCTCTCACACAGCTAATACCTTTATATACAGTATAAACAAAATAAATCAAACAACAAAAACACTTTACATCCAGTAACATTCTATGACAAATATTGATCCCTACCATAAAAGAGTATCATTCAACAACTTTAACCCCTGTTTTATTGAAAATGATTCATATGCTACAAATACAAATTCATATTTCAAAGCCTCCTCATTATCAAAATCACCAACTTTGAATAACCCTGATTTTCAATCATTAAACAAAAAAAAGACAAACTCAAGTGCAAATAAAACAAACAATTTGAAACCAATTTTGAAAAATAAAGATGAAGTTAGTCCCATTTCTGATGTTACCCAAAACAATTCAAACGGCAACTCTGGTTTTACTCCTCCATCTGCGTTTAGACAAAGAAAAAAATCCTTAGTTGAAATGACTGATGAAGAAATCTTACAATTAGATTCACAGTTTTCAACGAAAACTGTTGAAATAGATCAATTTAAATTTGAAAATGAATTTTCAAGTTTACCCATATCTGCAACTTCCTCTAAATTAGCAAGAAAAATTGCTCAAGGTCACTCGAAATCTGGCTATCCATCAAAACCAATAATTACTTCAAATGCGTTTTGTTTAAATTTCAAACATGAAGATTATAACCCTGAAATTTCAAATAACAAGTTTTATTTGGTTTTAATTTCTTCCAAAAAAGTTTCATTAAATTCAATTGACTATTATTTGAAAGAAAAGGCAAAAGATGGTGATACTGTTGTTATCTGCTCTTCTATTCAGGATGATAATGGAATCGATTTGATTGAATATTTATCGGATCTTGTTGATTTAATTTTGAACATGTTTGCCAAATACAATTCTCATTTGAAATTAATGGTCAACTTTGAATTTTTCAAAAATATAAATTATTTAAAAGATTTACTGAATTTATATAATCCTTCTCTAATCGTTGTTGGGTCTGATTTCAAACAAAGAAGATCAAGCTCAATTTTATCATCAAAAGCTTTTATTCCTATTGTTTATGTTAATAAGGATTATTCAATCGACTCTACAGAGGATAGTACAGTTAACAATGGTAATACATCTAAACAACTGGACTTAAAATCACCAGGTGGGGTTACATTCAAACTGCCGTTTTCGACACCAACTATAACAATCGAAACTCCACAAGTAAATACCCATTCTTCTTCAACACCCATTCCAATTCCAGTTCAAAATAAGAATAAAGGTTCAATCACATCAACTATTTATTCATCAACTGCTGCTTCTTCAACAACTTCTCTAGATTCTTTAAACTCTTTCAAGAAATTAAGAACAAATGAAACTTCGGTTTCTGTTTTATTTGAAAAGTTGAATGATTTACCAAATATTGAAGATCAAGGTAACACTATTGCTACAGAATTGGCAGCAAGTAAACCAATTGTTAAAGTGAAGTCTTTATTGGGAGATTCACCAACACCAACAAAAACATCATCCTCACCTACTCCTTATGGCTTACCAGCTGCCGACAAACAAAAGCCAAAACAAATGGGCGTTGCTTCAATCCCCGGTATGATGTTACCTGTTCCAGGATCAGGCAATACGAACTCAAATTCAATCATTGAACAGTACAATAGAAGGATGTCAGCACAATCAGGTGGATCTGTTTCCTCAGCTAATGAGAAGAAAAAATCAATGAGTGCTTCTGTTTCATCAGCCTCATCATCTAGTATTCCAAACAAACTTGAAATGACCAAAAAAGCGTCTATTGGATCAACCTCTTCCTCAAAAGTTAGCGACGGTCCTATTTCAAGTTCACCAAAGTCACCTACAACATCAAGTAGTAGTTCTGGTAGTGGTGGAGGTGGATTCCTCAGAAAGTTTATGAGAAAAAAATGATTTTGATTTAAATTATCTTTTTTGTCTTGATATATTTATTACTAATTGGGTTAATTTACAGGTAAATTAATTGAACATTTATTTTTTTGTTTTTTTCTATTTCGGCTTCTATATTACTGGTGCTTGGTTCGGTTTTATTTGTGGAGGTTCAAGTCATACATGCTTTTAGAGTTCGACTCATATATAATCTCTATTGTGTACTTTGGTATTTTTTTTTCCTTAATGAATGAATGATAATGATATTATGTATGCGTCTACTTGCGTACACAAAAAAAGACACAGAAAAAATTTATATATTTCTTTTAATGGTTCCCTTTTAATGGTTTTCTTGTCGTTTTTTGTCCCTCTTTCTCTTTTTTTATTTTATTTTATTTGTGTTTGTTCTTTTTTCTTACTTGATTTAATTGCATCTTGTTTTGACAGATCAAAATCTTTTTATAATAATCAATTTACCTTTATAGGACATTTTTCATTTGAGTGGGTTTTTACTCTGTATCAACGATATTTGTGAATTCATAAGAAGGAAAAAAAAGTAACTACTCAATGTACAGATGATTATATATAGAATTAAACATTAGAAGGAATAAACGGGGTTAAGAATAGAGATAAATATAAGGTTAACAAACCTAATAGTTGGAAGGATACTTGTAATCACCACTCAACTCATAGAAGTTTTCCTTCAAAGCTCTTGGTGTCACAAATCTACTAATTAAAGAAGCAGCACCTGCTTTATCGTTAGTACCGGACATTCTGGAACCACCAAAGGCTTGTTGACCAACAACCGCACCTGTTGACTTATCGTTAATGTAGAAGTTACCAGCAGCATACCTTAGTTTTTCTTCCATGGTTCTGATGGTTTGTCTGTTGTTGGCAAAGATGGCACCAGTTAAGGCGTATTTGGTTGTAGTATCAATGGTTTCCATGATTGATTGTAAGGCTTCTGGAGTATCTTCATAAACATAAACAGTTAACAATGGACCAAAGAATTCAGTTGACATGAATGAATGTGTTGGGTTGGAAGTTTCAACGATTGTTGGTTGGATGAAGTAACCGACTTTCTTTGAGTGAGAACCACCTTGTAACAAAGTTAATTCTGGATCATTGGCAATGGTATCAATGGCAGATGAAGTCTTAGTGTATGATTGTTGATGAATGACAGGACCCATGAATCCTTTCAATCCATCGGCTGATGCAGTGTTGGTTGGTCTAATTTCAGCGGTTTTGTAAGTTAGAATTTGCTTGAATTCAGGCCAGATGGACTTGTTAACGTAAACCCTTGAAGTTGCTGAACATTTTTGACCTTGGTATTCGAAAGCACCTCTTAAAGTGGATAATGCTGCGTGTTCAACGTTAGCGGATTTATCAATCAAGTGGAAATTCTTACCACCGGTTTCACCAATGATCCTTGGGAAATCTCTGTATTTCCCTTCAGCGGTGTTACTGGCAATAGTGGCCCATAACTTACTGAAAACTTGTGTAGAACCAGTGAAATGTAAAGCGTTGAACTTGGAATCATTCAAAACTTCAGCAGTGATCTCTTCTGGATCACCTGGGACAAAATTAATAACACCCTTTGGTAATCCTGCTTCTTCCAAAATTTCCATCAAAATGTAGTTGGATAAAATGGATGAGGCTGATGGTTTCCAAACAACGGTGTTACCCATCAAAGCTGGGGCACCAACCAAGTTACCGGCAATAGCAGTGAAGTTGAATGGAGTGACGGCATAAACAAAGCCTTCTAATGGTCTGTATTCTAATCTGTTCCACACACCATGTGTGGATTCAGGTGGTTGAGTCTTGTATAATTCATCAGCATACTTGATGTTGAATCTGAAGAAATCAATCAATTCACAAACAGAATCAATTTCAGCTTGGAAAACGTTCTTACCTTGACCTAACATAGTAGCAGCTAACATCTTGTATCTGTACTTGGTGGAGATTAAATCAGAAGCCTTTAAGAAAATAGCGGAACGGTCAGCAAATGGCATGTCCATCCATTGTTTTTTAGCGTCAGTGGCAGCCTTGATAGCTAATTTAACGTCTTCTGGAGTGGCAGCAGCATAGTTGGCTAAGTGTTGCTTGTGGCTTGCTGGGTTAACTTGAACCTTTGTTTCTCTGTTTGAGTAGATTTTTTCACCGTTAATAATTAATGGAACCTCAGTGACGCTGTCTGATAATTTGTGTAATTCGGTCCTCAATAAATCCCAGTCTAATTGATCATGTTTAGCAAATGGCTTGATAGGTTCATTGGTGATTTGTTTTGGAGGTTGGAAAAAAGCCAATTGAGCATTTGATCTGGTTTGTTGTTGTTGTTGGATTCTTGGTAAGGTTGATAGCAATGGGGTAACAATAGATTTCTTGGTTGTTAATCTAGCAGCTTGTTTCAAAGCTGATGGAGTTGATCTTCTCGATAACATATTTTTATAATTACTAAAGGAAGTTCTTTGTTTTTGTTTTGTAGCAAGTTGATATGAATTTTTCAGAACAAGAAGACAAACAAACTTGGGAAAATGTTGCAACTGGCAAATTGATCTTATTTATATCTTGATAAATTCCAAATGATGGCAGTGTACATAAGCTATTCCCAGGTTGAATCAAATCATCTTGTAGTAGAGAGCAGTTGACAAGGGTTATTCAAGGAAATTGTTATGAGAGTAGCGGGCGGGAAAAGTTGAAGCGAGAGTTTTAGAAACCTGGGGAAGTTGAGGCGAGAGGAAGGGAGAGCCAAATCAGAAAAAGTGGAAGGATCAACCGAAGCCCATTTCATCTCAATTTCTTTTTTGAGGGTGTAGAGGTGTTTTAGAGAAGGGTTTTCGTTTAGTTTTGTCACATGCGTGCGGCTCTGTCTTTTTGTACTATGTTTTTTTTTTTTTTTACCCCACATGTAAAAAAAAGTACATAAAAAGGATAAGACATGTCCATTTCAAAACACACAAGAAACAGTTGGATAATTATTGAGAAAGAGAAAGTTGAGCAACTAAGAAACTAAAATTATAAGCAAAATGTCAGACGAACCAATCAAATACGAGATCAAAGACAAGCTTTTCATCATTACCTTGAACAATCCAAAGGCGCTGAATTCCCTAACGATCCCTCAATTCACCAAACTTGCGGAATACATCAAACTTGCAAACGATAACCCAGATACGTTAATTACATTGATTCAATCAACCGGTAGATTATTTTCTGCCGGTGCCAACATCAAATCAATAACAAAACTGAAAAACCGTACTGACGATTATTACTTGTCTGAAATAACCGCTAAAAACATGTACTTGGTTCATTTATTCACCTCACATGCTAAGATCCTTGCCATTGGTTTAAACGGTCCTGTTGTTGGATTGACTGCGTCATTGGTGTGTTTGTGCGATTTAGTTTATTGTATTAACCCTAATGACGTGTATATGAGTTTCCCATTCAGTAACATTGGACTCGTTAATGAATGTGGGGTGAGTAGTAGTTTGAGTCATAGGATTGGGTTAAGCAAAACTTTGGAGCATGTCCTTTTTGCAAAAGCTATTAAAGCTGACGAACTTTATAGACTTGGACTTGTTAATGAATGTTATGAGTTTAACAAGGGGGAAAGTGAGGAGTTCAGTAAGTTTTTACAAAAGAAGTTAAGCGACGAGTTAGCTGGGTTGGATGGTGAGATTGTTTTGGAGAATAAAAAGTTGATTAAGAAGGAGTTCAATGATAATGTTAGAGGTCAAATATTGGAGGAGTCCATGAAGGGGCTTGGATGTTGGGTTGAGAATAGACCTCAAGATGCGTTTGCTGAAATTATCAAAGGTACAAGAAAGCACAAATTGTAACACTTTTTACTAAAGAATTTTTGCACTATATGTGAGCTGTTTATTGTTAGTTAGAAAAAAACTACATTAATTAATACTTTGTTGTACGAGAATTGGTTATGTTTGTATATATGTTTGCTATCCACTTTGGAAGAAAGACAATGAATGCTACTTTGTGTTTATATACTGATTCAAGACCTGTACATTTTCATCCCAATCAGCTTCGTAATCTCTACTCTCCTCATCACTAGGATCATGTATCTGTCTTAGCAATGGTTCATCAACACCGGGGACGCTTTCCGCATTAACCAAAGCAGCTGAAATATCAATCTTTTTCGTAACATTCCAACCGCCTAAAATAGCAACAGCCAAGATGAGAATTGCCATGATACCTGATCTTGTCAATTGCCATCTGAATGATTCAATGTCAGATCTTAAACCAGACATCAATTCCGATATGATCTTGTTGTTCAAATCGTGATTTCTAATGTTGAGTTGTTTCTGATGTAGGTTATTTTCATGTGTAAACTGGTTCAAATCCATCTTGATTGAATTATCGTTCAATTGAATCTTTGACGATGTTTCGTCTTGCAATGTATTGAAAACCCTTTTCAAAATAATACTTGAGTTTGTTAGGTTTGTTATTGAAAGTTCACGATTATTTGAGATTTCAACTTGTAATTCAGATTGTGCACCTTGAAATAAGTATTGCTCGTTTTCCAGGTCAACTTGAGGGACATGCTTGTTAACTAACCAGTCTAATTTATGTTGGAATGTAGTTTGCATTAAATCCAGAATAACCTCTGCTTGTGGGTCAGTGAATCCAGCAGCTACCAACTCTTTGTAAACTTTATTAGAATCAATAAAAGCCTCCACTCTAACTTCTTCTTGTTCAGTGAGTCTCCTTGGTGAATCGTTCGTACTTTCGCTGTTTGATAATAATGATGTATCTACAATTTCGTTGCCTAAAACTCCAGTTTGTCTGTTGTGTAAATCCATTTCAAATTTCTGATCATCGTTGATTTCATTTATTATATCAACAATGTTGGTACCTGTTGTGTTATTCAAGTTGTCGTTCGAATGTAACGAATTGGGTGAAGTTGTTCCATCACTATTGGCAGAAGTGGATGAATTGTTATAAAAGTAATAACTTTTATGTAGGTCGTTGTTTAAAGTTGTGAATTGACGTGGGAATGATGCATTTATAATCTGGTTACACCTCGTTGGATTTGAAAGCCTGGGATGTAGGGAGGCTATTAATTTGGAGATGGAGTTTCGAAGCATTTATTTTGATCGAGGTTTTGAGAAGATTTGAGTGATTAGTTATTTTGTGGTTACTTTCAGGTGTTTAGATCTAGATCCGGGTATCAAGATGATACTAGTATTTGAAGACAGAAGTGTAAGAGATGAGTATTACTTGACAAAATAGTCTAGTTGTATTTAAAGTGCAATAAATTCATCCTACACTCATAATTATGTAATCCAAGTGATACTTGATGTAGTTCAAGCGAGTGAAAATTTCTTGACAGTTCATACACAAACAAACAGTTAAAGAGATGATAGATAGACGGGTATAAATATATATTTTGTTAGACACCGGCAATACATACTACTGAATACTGAATAAATATACATAGCATCCTGCTTAGAATTCAACACTTGCTTTTTAATCACATCTCATTTTCTAATTGCTACAGAATTACCAAATAATAAAACCCAAACATTCACGCAACCTACAGCAAAATATACAGTAAACAACTATCAAATCACTAAATCAACGCAATGGCTGAATTGATGAACAAACACAAATCCGAGCTTTCCCAAAAGGATTTACAAGATCTTGAAGAATACGAATTCAATCACGGACCTTTGAAATTATTAACACAAGCAATCCAATCAAACCTTTCAATTTTAATATCTTTAAGAAACAACCACAAGTTGATCACCAAAGTGAAAGCCTTTGACAGACATTGTAATATGGTGCTCGAGAATGTGAAAGAGGTTTGGTATGAAAGCAACCCTGAAGATAAAAAGAAGACAAAGATACTCAGAGAGAGATTTGTTTCCAAGATGTTTTTAAGAGGCGATTCTGTTATAGTTATATTGAAGCATACTGGTTAAAACCTCTTTGAATTTCAAATAACTTTATCTTTTTTATTATAATTTGTACTTTTAGATAATTACTTTTGTTGCTATTTGTTGTGCATATAGAAAGTCTGCTTTTTCGAAGACTCTATATTCGAATCTTTTCAGTAGCCAAAGTCGTCATTTCATGCTAGACGTTCTTTTACTGTGTATTTATATTTCTAGATTTTCCTTCCCCTTTATTTTTTCCCATGCATAACAAGCTTACTATTACTTTACATTTACCTACCCATAACACCGTATCTTATCGTGTATTAACCTCTAAACCACCTTTATGCAGCTTGATATTTACCATAGACCTCAAGAAAAATCCTCTTAAAAACCCGAAAATTTTTCGACTGATCGATCGATCGAGAGCACATATTTTTATACATGAAAAGATGTAAGCTTATACCAGTTTATACCATCTCTAGTCCACTACAGTCGACAAACGTCCAGCCATTCAGGAGCATAACAATACAAAAATGTTGATACGGAACCTGAAAAATAGGTTACTTCTAACAACACCGAGTCAGTTGAAGTGTGGTAATCGGCTAAAACTCTCAACCTCTCCACTCCTCTCTCAAATAAAATTCAACTCTACTGTAATAGACACAGATACAACAGGTTATAAAGGTTACCTCAATTACAAATTTGACCACAAGAACAACCCAATAAAGGCAGGTACAAATGAGGAATTGGCTGAAAGAATGTCAAAGATTCCTTTGAAAAACTACAGAAACTTTATTATTGTGGCCCATGTTGATCATGGAAAATCAACATTATCCGACAGATTACTAGAAACCACCGGTGTTATCAAAAAGGGTGATGCCAATAAACAAATTCTGGATAAATTGGATGTTGAAAGAGAAAGAGGTATCACTGTTAAAGCACAAACCGTGTCTATGATGTACCATTACAAAGGCGAAGATTATTTATTCCATTTGGTTGACTCACCAGGTCACGTTGATTTCCGTCTTGAAGTGTCTAGGTCATATGCCTCATGTCAAGGTGCATTGCTATTAGTTGATGCTTCTGAAGGTATCAAAGCCCAAACAGTGGCTAATTTCTATTTGGCCTATTCTATGGATTTAAAGCTTCTGCCGGTGATCAATAAGATTGATTTGGATCATGCTAATATCCCAAAAGCAGAGGACCAAATTGAACAAACTTTTGAACTTGCTAAAAATGATATTGTGCACGTGAGTGCTAAGACTGGTTTAAATGTCGAGAATTTACTACCTACAATTATAGAGAAGATCCCACCTCCAACAAACTGTAAACGTTATGCTCCATTACGTGCACAAATTGTTGATTCTTGGTATGATGCTTATGTTGGTGTGATTATGTTAGTTAATATTGTTGATGGTGTTTTGAAGAAGGGAACAAAAATAGAATCCATGAGAACACGTGAGAAGTATGAAGTTAAAGAAGTGGGTATCATGTATCCTGATAGAAAGCCTATGCCCGAACTAGTTGCTGGTCAAGTGGCGTACATAATTCCTGGTTTTAAAGACGCTAAAGAAGCTTTCGTTGGTGATACTTTGATTAACGTTGGATCAGAAGTGGACGCATTAGCTGGTTTTGAAGAACCGAAACCGATGGTGTTTGTGGGGGCGTTCCCTGCTGACGGTACTGATTTCAAAAGAATGGAAGAAAGTTTGCAGCATTTATTTTTGAATGACAGATCGGTGACTTTCCAAAGAGATACATCTAATGCACTAGGACAAGGTTGGAGATTGGGATTCTTGGGGTCGTTACATGCAAGTATTTTTAAAGAAAGATTAGAGAAAGAACACGGTAAAAATTTGATTATTACAGCGCCTACAGTGCCGTACAAGATCCACTACAACACCGGTGAAGAAGTGGTTGTTTCTAACCCTGATGATTTCCCTGATGCCAATAAAAAATTGGGAATTGCACATTTCAGTGAACCTTACGTTGAAGCACTAATGACGTTCCCAGCCGAATACACAGGTGCCGTTATGAAGATCTGTGACCATAATCGTGGTGAGCAAGTTGACTTACAGTATTTGTCAAACCAGCAAACGTTGATGAGGTATTTAATTCCCACGTCACAATTAATCGATGATTTCTTCGGGAAATTGAAGAGTATTACTAGAGGTTACGCTTCGTTGGATTACGAGGATGCTGGATACAGACCTTCGGATATTCATAAGTTGGAATTGATGGTTAATGGTAACAGTATTGATGCATTATCTACAGTGTTGCATAGATCACAAATAGAAAAAAATGCAAAAGCTTTTGTGACGAGATTGAAAGAATTTTTGAAAATCCAACAGTTTGAGGTTATTATCCAAGCTAAGGCAAACAATAGGATCATTGCTAGAGAAACAATTAGAGCTAGACGGAAGGACGTTCTGGCTAAATTGCATGCATCAGATGTCTCGAGACGGAAGAAGTTGTTAGTGAGACAGAAGGAAGGTAAAAAGATGATGAAGAGTATCGGTAATGTGAATATCGCCAACGATGCATATCAATCATTTTTGAGAAGAGAGTAGAACCATTTTGGTAAGTAGGATAAAAAAATATAACGAATGAAATTAATCAAAGTATATTATGAGATATAGTATATTAAAGGGGTAGTAGTCATATGACTAAGAGATATAGAGTAACATTATACATTTTAGAAGTGGTAAGAAAGTAGAGAACAAGAAAAAAAAAGATTTATTAGGATGTTATTGTTTACGTTGATAACTCAAGAATCTGTTCAATCAACAGCCTGATTTGTTCACAACCATCAGCCTCACAGAAACTAGTAGATCCAGAATCGTTATCATCACTCTTCTCAGAATTGAAATCCTTAGTGATGGTGTTTGGGGTTGGCAATCCATCATACACAGCGTCTTCATGGATAACGCCATTGCCCACCATATTTCCGTTATTGTTAGTATTTCCTTTGAGATGATTCGCATAGTTAATACGATTCACAAGTTCTGAAATACCGTTCAATTTAGCATCATATTCATCAACCAGTTGTTTATTAAGTTGGTCATTAAAGGTTTGTTGGTTATTTCCATTATTTGAATTGATATTCGTACCGGATAAGAACGATGAAGAAGTTGATGACATAGATGATGATAACAAGGATGCAGATTGCTGTTGTTGCACTTCGGATTTCTGCTTCATTAACGGAGAGAATAGTTTGGTGGTTGTTGGTTTCAAAGATGATGAGCAAGGTAAAGCAAAGCCATGCTGCGGCGGGTGGTCAAGTTCAATGAGGTTGATCTCCCTTTGTCTTAGATTAATCAAAATTGTTTGGGTTTTAGAACCCGGTCCTAGTGTGCAGATATCATTTTTCATGGATTCAATGATTTGGGACTCCAAGTTACGGTGCTGTGGACATGACATCAATGAAAACTCGGGTCTGTATTGTTCAATGTAACTAGTCAATAGCGGAAGCTTTCCATTTGTTTTCAAAGTGTTACTGATAGACGATGATGATGGAAATACAACTAGCGGTAGTGCAATGATCTTGATAACATCTTCTACAATGATTTCATAGTTTAAATCTTGGTTCATGATGTTATTAATTTTATCTTTGATTTTCAAATCAACTGAATGATCATGCAAACTCAACGAAGTAGTTGTTCTTTCAACATTGACAGTATCCTTGGCGAAAAATCTGTTGTTCTTCATCTTACCAAACGATTTATAACTAGCGTGACCAGCCAGTCCAAAAGTACCAGCGCTATTATAAGACGAGTTCAATTCCATTGAGGAAATGGCCTTTGATAATCTATGCACAGAATTGGATGGTGTGGTTGATGGCGAGGAGACTTTCCATGGATACTCTTCATATTCTGTGGATGGAGATGGCGTCATAAACACCGTAGTTTCGTTACTAAAGGACGGATTCAAACCATTGCTAGTGATTGCATTAACGTTGTTAAAGCCCTGCTGTATTAGCCCTGTAGTAATATTACTACCACCTAATGATGATCCTAGAGGAACATTATTGCTACTTGTTGAACTGAAACGTAGCCTATCAACAAATGAACCAAAGTGAGAGTTTCTCCAAGATGAAGATGGTGTTGCTTGTGAGTTATATGAAGTTGATAAATTTTGTAAAGATGCATATGAAGAGGTACGACGAACCTGTGGATTATGAGTGGGACGTTCAGGTTTTGCTGTCTCCAAATTTCTGTAGACAGGCGAAGATGAAATTGTTGACTTAGTTGGAATCTCCCAACCTTTGGTAATCGAACTTGATTGATAGTTATTTGGTGATAGTGATGACGAACTCGTTGAAGTATCTATATCACTATTTTGCCTTAAAATTGGAATCGGTTTAGTAAATAGTATTGCATCATCAACAGCAGCATCATTTCCATTTTTACTAGCATGTCTCTTCGCAAAAGCTGTTGATATGCTATCGGTATTCTTATCACTAGCCGTACCTTTGCCACTCGATGTATTTGTTGATGACTTTGGAGCTGAACGTTGGTTCACTATTGTATTATTGCCTCCTGATATGGAACTACGTTGAGTACTTTCAGTTGAGTTAGCGACGCCATCGCCCACCATAAATTGGAAGTATTCATACCCTATTAGTCCAGCAAGAATGAAGATTAGCTTTTGTGAAACAATTGGGTTACCGGTGATTATAACAACTCTAGTAACAGCAGTTTTATTCTTGTGGGTGGGTCTTTCAATTATTTGATTTCTAATTGGTGTTAACACCGATATCAAAGTAGCTAAAAATTTCAATCCACTAACAGCAGCTGGTGAATACGCTGTTGTTTGCGCTGTTGCTGATATTGACGAAGACAAATAAGAAACACTCAAATGGTGTGAATTGGGTTGTGATACTGAATAAGGAGAAGGACATCTCATCTCAGGAGGTGACAATTCAACAGCAGGTGATAATGGAGCTGTTTGTCTACCATCCTTTAATTCTAACCACGCTGCCACTGTCGACGCCCAATGAATCAATGTATAATCTGAATTTTGTAGTGAGATGAACAATCTTGGAGTCTCTACTAGAAATATCAGGGATCTTATGAACGACTGTAATGATTGGTGAATATCATAGTCCTTTTGTAATGACAAAACACGGAAACACAGCTTCTTAGGGTTGTTGCCATTAAGAGCCGCTGTATTACAAGACTTCTGCGTTTGCTGCTGTTGCTGATGCGTTGGTAGAGATCCTGGTTTTCTAATAGCTCTTTGTGATATTTGTAACAATCTCAACTTATTAGTAACTTGCTTTTGAATGCTCACTAGATGACTGAGAATTTCATCCCAGTTATCAGTAACTATATCTTTCATTGAGTTTTCGGTATCAGATATTGGTATAATCAAGCCTATAGCATATCTTGTTGAACACTGGGCCGAATTGGAATTTAAAGATTCATCACTGTGTACAGAAGGTTGAACGACCCAGTCAGAATGCACATCTTGGTTATCAGACGTTAGCCTACTCGTTTTGAAAGATGCATCTAACGAGAATAAACGAGTGACCAAGACTGATTTAGGCATTGATGGCAACGGAGGTAGATAGTGTAACTTAGTAGCAGATGTTGTTTCATTAATCAATATACCGTAGTAACCAAACATGTATGCGGATAATTCATTGACAGAATGGTATATAGACTTGTTCAAAGAAGGTGAATTGACGGGAGTGGTTGAAAACAAAGATTCTGCTGAATCTATTGATGACAGGGTAATACCAGAATTTGAATTTTGGGAACTTATTGCAGAATCAAACAAAACCTGTTTGTGCCGTATCCCTCCGTCTTGTAAAATCAACAGTCTGCAACAGCTTGTTTTGTCTGATAATTTGAAGGCTGATTGTGGGATAGAATTAGATCCATATAACAAAGTAGCAGTGTAACTATCGTCGTTACTATTGATAATAAATGGTGAGTTCAATGAACCATTGAATGATATGGAATTATTTGATACGCTTGCAGATGGGTGTGAGTATGAATGAGATGAATAGTTTAGTGGTGATGAATTTGTGGGACTAGAAGATGAGGAATCATTCGTGGTACTTTTGCTGTCGGAGTCTCCTTTTTTGAATAAACCACCTAACATTTTGAATTATTAATAGTGCCAAAAAAACACCTGATATATTTTTTCTTTTTTGTTATAAGGTTAGAGTTTGACTCAGTGTGCAATAGAGTTCGATAAGTATTGTGTTCGTTATTTTTGAATTTTTACTAATAATGAAGCTTCTTTTGATGCACTTATTGGTTGGAAAATGTGAATTTGGAGAGTATATTCAGTTGCTCATATTAAAAATGAATAATAATGATGAAACAATCTCGTTTAATATATGACAGGAAACTGAATGAGATCTGATAAAAGAAGCAGTTGTATAATATATGTTGATAAGGAACGTTATGAGAGAAAAGTTTGCTATGTAGTAATTATATTGTGATGTTGTGCTTTTTGAAGCAACAGCCAACTTGAGTATACAAGAATGTTCAAATTTAAATGGAAATAACAGGTTAGTCGGTATTATACAAGGTAGTGATACAGAACGTATGATTGGTGAAGTTGTATATGTTAAGAGCCCGACTATAAGTGGTATTGTCTGGCAAGGAACCAACCGGAAGTGTGGGTAGTAGAGTACTTTGTGAGGTTAAACGAAACAAAAAGTACTTATTCCTAAAGGGCCTAAAAATAAATGCAAATGAAGAAAATAGGAAGAGTGGTTGAATACAGAGGGCAATAGGGCAAGAACAAAGAAGTCTATATCGATCAATTCTCCTACTTACGTTCCTTTGTTTAATGCGATCAATCAACTCATCAGATAAATAAAATAAAACAGAGTAGAAACAGAATAAAAACCTCACCGCTTACAAAATCCGTTTCTGGGTAAAGCCGGACCAATGTGGCTAATGAAAACACATAAGCCACATCATTGTTTGTGGCGCATAAAGAAACTTAAAAAACCCGTTGAAATTGATCTCCTGTTGTATTTGTTGTATAATCCAATGATACCACTGTTTAAGTTTTCCGTATATAGCAACCAGGCCTGTAACTATACTTATTTCGAAAATCTACATCCATTAGTATATATATAAATTTACATCTATATATTTTGAAAGAACATTACACTGCTACATCAATTGTTTTACAATGGTTGCTTCTCAGGCTCCTCAGATGCAGAATAATAATCCTCAACACAACACTGAATATCAGTTGCCAAATGAGGATCCAATAAATGCTAACCATCAACCTAATTATCCAAAAAATAGCAATGCTCCACAATTCAACTCAAGATATATTGATGATGACTTTGGAACTACGAGACCGTCTTTTCCAGATTCAAAAATAGCGAGAAGTGACTCTCAGGATTTGTCAAATTTTGACTCTCACTCTCCAACTTCCTCAAGACAACCTTCTAGAGCTTTAACTAGACCTATTTCGCCTTCAAATTCACAACAACAACTTCCTCCAATAATGCAAGCTGTTCCAAGGGGTCTGAACCCCACTACATTATTTCCTAGTTATCTAACCCAAACACCTTTACCATTGACGATATCAACCCCACCTACTACCGAGTCTTCGACGACCCCTAGAAGATCTTCTATTTCACAGCAAGGTCCTACGAATTCTCACGTTTCACTACCATCTAGATCCAGCACTACAGTTGATAAGACCTCAACACTTGCAACTAGAATTAAAAAATCAAGACCAACAGCTTTATTGAACAGATTTATTCCATCCAGAAGAGAAAGTGAACCGACTACCCAGAATGTTTTTCCAAAAAAGAAAAGCTCCATTTCTTATACACAACTGAATCGACTAGCTGGCAGGAAATCCGAACAGGAAGATACCCACCCGGTTTCTCGCTTTGCCCCTGATAATGACAATAATTATCGTGATGATTTCTACGGAGGATTGAAGAATAATGCAACTTTTACCAAACAGGAACAACAAGAAATTTTGGAAAACTCAAAGGATGTTGAACCACAAAGTCCATTATTTCAGCAACATTTAGCGCACTCTCCAAGGCAATCTACTTCTTATACCTCCTCTATTCCTAATCTTCCACAACTCCAACAATCAGTGCCTATGCCACAAAGACTCCACCAACAACCTCCAAATTCACCATCCTCATCATCATTCCATCCAAATACTACCGAGCCATTACAGCAAAGGCCACAACAACCTAGAGAATCTCATTCTTCAACCCCAATACCTCAGCAACGACACGAACAATCGAAAACGGAAACCAAGTTCCAACAACCATTTGGTATTGATTTGGATACCGATAATGAAGACATCTCTTCAATTACAAGGTTATCCGATATTGGTATGTCTAGAATGGGATCAATGACAAGCTTTGCTCCACAGACAGGCTTATTTGACAGACCAAGTTGGAGAGCACCAGAAAGTTGGAAAGTTAAGACAACAAACGAGGAATTAAATGGAACAGGCCCAGCAGCGACTACACGAGCTACAGCTCTAATGACATCATCAAGATCGACTTCGAGTAGTGATTCAACTGCATCATCATGCGATTCAGCAACAGTTTCTGGATCCGAAGGTCATATGAACATTTCTTCAACAGGGATTAATACTTCTCTACAAATGAGTACTGTTCCGTCGATGTCATCTTCTCCTCCTCCAACTTCAACTATGAATCACCCTCTTAGCCTAAAAAGTAAATCCGGAAGTGCCCCAAACTTGGGCGAATTATCTGCTTCATCGTTTATTGCCACCAAACTGGATTCAAAGTCTCCTTCACAACCACAATTGACACCTTTACAACCGATCCCTGACAGTCATCACCACCATCATCATCACCATCAGCACCAATATCAGGCCAAAGAATTGAAAGGTGCTGCTAGATCTTCCGTTCGTATTTTTAGAGGTGAGAAGAGCTCTGTTTTGCCATGCACTTTGGATACCACTTGTAAAGACATCTTGGATATATTACGTAGAAAGAGATTCTTGAAATTTGAAGATGATCATATCCTTGTTTTAAAGTGTGGTGGCTTAATCAGAACATTGTCATTCGATGAAAAACCATTAAAAATTCAAAGAAACATGCTATTTTTATACGGTTACAGCGAAAGAGATAATTTGGATTACATTGAAAGAACTGATTTAGGGTTCTTATTCAAATTTGTTGTTCAAGACAGAGGCGTTGAATTGATCAGTAAAGAAAAGAGAAGAATGATAAACCCACAAAATGTGAATTTAAAAAATTGGAACTTACAAGACATTCCAAACTTTCTATATGCTGAACCCATTATCTCTTTGGACGTCTCACAAAATCCTTCTTTTGAACTTACTAAAGAGTTCATGCATGATTGTAAAAATTTGCTAACGTTGAATTTCACCAGATGTGGTAATCCAAAGTTCCCGACTTGTGTTGTTTATGCTCCAAGGTTAATGGAATTGGATTTAGAGGTCAACTATATCAAACAAATACCCAATGAAATTTCAATGCTTCATACAATAACAAGTTTGAATTTGGCTTGTAACAGAATATCCAATTTACCTCCATCATTTGCAGAATTGAAGAACTTGAGTACTTTGAATTTATCAAGTAACAGACTCAAAACTATACCTGAACCTGTTATAAAGCTCACTGGATTGAAAGTGTTAGATTTATCTTATAATTCAATTGTTGTTTTATCTGAATCAATGGTTAATCTAACAAATTTGGAAGTTTTACAGCTATCTGCTAATAAGCTCGCTAGGAATTTACCTGAATTTTTCAGTAGATTTTCATCCTTGATTAAACTTGATATCCGTTTCAATAGAATTGATTCGATTGACTCGTTAAAAGACTTACCTAAATTAGAAGTTATCAGAGCTACAGGTAACAATATTTCTGTTTTCACTAGTAGTGCTGACAATTTGTTCGAAGTTGAGTTGAACATCAATCCTGTGACATATGTGAAGTTCCTTGCAGTCATGACAAAACTGAAGATTGTCGATTTCTCAAAGGGTAAATTAACTTCCTGTTCCTTTGTTTCCAGGTTACCAAATGTTGAGAAATTAACATTGGATAACAATCATCTTGTTTCATTACCAGACGAAATTTCAAGAATGAAACATTTGCAGTATCTTTCTATATTTGGCAACAATTTGATTGCATTACCTAATGCAATTGGTAGATTAGCGAGATTGGAATATTTGGATTTACATTTGAACAACATCCGTACCTTAACATCAAATATCTGGAGTTTGGAATCTTTGGAATACTTGAATATTTCTTCAAATTTATTGGAGTCTTTCCCTGATCCACCGGATTCTTTATCACCTTTCAACGGTATTCAAAACCTGGCTAGAATAAGCACAGCCAAAAACACTCAACAAAGACAACACGTTCAACAATTGTTACTTAACAGTCAACCATCTGAAGGAACCAACGACGAGGCATTATCCTTCGATGAAGATGGAAGCGGACAATCTTCACAACATCCACAGCAACCATCTAGTTTGAATGCCATTAAACGTAGAGGGTCTGACATTGGATCCTCTTTTTCATCAGCTGGAATGATGATTCATGGCAGTGGAATAGGTTTTAGTAACAACAAAGATATGTTATTTGGATTAGAGAAACCATTGAGGATTTTAAGTATGAACGATAACAAATTCTCCGACAATGTTATTCAAACAATCTCAATATTTAAGAATTTGGAGTTTTTGAATTTGTCTTACAATGAGTTATTTGACATTCCTCCAGGGTACTTGTGTAATTTATCAAAACTACAGGCACTTTATTTGTCAGGAAACCATTTGTCATCATTACCAGTTGAAGATTTTGATTCGTTCAGTGATATGACAACCTTGCATTTGAACGGTAACAGATTCCATACATTACCAGCTGAATTATCAAAAATCAAAAACATGAGTGCATTGGATGTTGGTTCTAACAACTTGAAGTATAACATTGGTAACATTCCTTACGATTGGAATTGGTGTCAGAATGCAGAATTGAACTATTTAAATTTTTCTGGTAATAAAAGATTGGAAATCAAACCACAACATAAGAGAGAAGGTATCGAAGATACTTTGGATTCGTTCTTGGTTTTGAAGAAGTTGAAGTTATTGGGTTTAATGGATGTTACCATCACTACCGACGCTGTTCCTGATCAAGGTGTGGATGTCAGAGTAAGATCCACCGTTTCTCAATTAGGTAAATTCGGTTATGGTATCTCTGACACTTTAGGTGAGAAGAAATCTCATTTGACTACAAGGGATGTTGTTATCGAAAAGTTCAGAGGCGAACCGGATGAAATGTTGATTACCATATATGACGGCAAGAACTGTTCTGATGAAATGGGTGATAGAATTTCCAAGATTATTCAAGAAACTTTCCAAATCCACTTAACAAAAGAGTTAGAGAATGTTGGAATTTCTGAAGTCGCAGGCCATCCCGAAAAGAAAGTAGAGGATGCATTGAGGGGGGCATTTTTAACAATGAATTCTGAAATGAACATCTTGATAAATAGGGATCAATCATCAACATTCAGTTCTGCTGCTGCTCATAGAACAACAACAACTGATGAATTGACTTTAGACCAAGATGGTCTAACAGGTTGTTGTGCTACTGTTATTTACATCAAGGGTGATGTTTTATACGTCGCCAATATTGGTGATACTATGGGTATCATGACGAAATCCGATGGTGAATATCAAGTGTTGACTACTAAACACGAACCTTATGCGCCAGAAGAATACGAAAGAATTAGGGAATCAGGTGGTTATGTTACCACTGACGGTTACCTTGATGGCGTTTCAGATATTTCAAGAGCTGTTGGCTTCTTCAAATTGATTCCTCACATTAATGCATCTCCAAGTATTTCCAAATTTAAATTAACTCAGAACGAAGAAATGATTGCCATTGCTACTTCTGAAATTTGGAAAAAGGTACCATATGATCTTGCTGCTGATATCATTAGACAAGAAAAATCTAACCCTGGTGTTGCTGCTGAAAAACTTCGTGATTTTGCTATTTCTTACGGTACACAAGATAAAGCCACTGCAGTTGTTTTATCATTAAGACAATTCACAGTAAAGCAAAAACACCAAGAAAGAGCTTCCCTCCCAGAAGATTCCATTTTACGTAAGTTAGACGAAGAAATTGAACCACCAACCGGTGACCTTGCGATGGTGTTCACTGATATCAAGAATTCAACTGTCTTATGGGATACTTACCCAGTTGCTATGAGATCTGCTATTAAAGTTCACAATGCTATCATGAGAAGACAATTGAGAATTATTGGTGGTTACGAGGTGAAAACAGAAGGAGATGCATTCATGGTTTCATTCCCAACGCCTACAAGTGCACTTCTATGGTGTTTCACCGTTCAGTCACAATTATTGAGTACTCTTGAATGGCCAGCTGAGATCATTGCCAGTGATCAAGGTTTCGAAATTAAGGATGAATCGGACACCGTAATTTATAGAGGTTTATCTGTGAGAATGGGTGTTCATTGGGGTAGACCTGTTTGTGAAAGGGATATTGTTACTAAGAGAATGGATTATTTTGGTCCTATGGTCAATAGAGCTTCAAGAGTTAGTTCTGTTGCAAACGGTGGTCAAATTACAATAAGTACTGATTTCTATTATGAATTTGAGAAATTGAAAAGTCTGCATCAAAAAGTTCTTGTTGAAGGTGTTGATTTAGCTACTGCTTATGGATCCAAGACACTCGGTCAAATACTTGAAAGTCAAATGAATCAATTGGATCAAATCGGTTGGGTCGAAGAAGCTATTGGTGCTAAGAAGTTGAAAGGTTTGGAAACTCCTGAAAAAATCTGGTTGATCTTCCCCAAGCATTTAGCTTCAAGACAAACGGTGCAAACTACTAGCAGTGGTCAAATTGACAGCAAAGCTAACAAGTTGATTTCTGTTGGTATGACCACCGAGGCAATTTGGAGGTTGAGAAAGCTATCGCTTAGATTGGAAATGATTTGCTCTTATTTGAATGAAACGGCCATGGGATCGTCGAAGCCTAAGTGTGACGAGTCATACCGAGAAGAAATTTCCAAACAAACCGAAGATGGTGTGAATAGTCAATTGAGTAACGAATCAGATATATTCATGTTTATCAATCATGTGGTTACCAGAATTGAAAGTTGTGTTGCCGTTCTAACAATGAGAAAAGTTTGCGGTTCTGAAGAAACTGGTGGATTAAACCGTGCAACTTTAGACTCACTATACTTGGAGATGTTTAACATGGTTGATCAGTTGAAGTTATTAGGTGGTGTTTTACCGCCAA
The DNA here is from genome assembly GCA_030557545.1 of Ogataea salicorniae. NCBI lineage: Eukaryota > Fungi > Ascomycota > Pichiomycetes > Pichiales > Pichiaceae > Ogataea > Ogataea salicorniae. The sequence continues at coordinate 112,595 of JAKTPI010000035.1, forward strand.
CTGCTTTATCTACTAGCAATTTTGAACGTGCAACTGATCTTACCTCTATTGAAGAGGTGAAATCATAGTTGTCTATCAAATTATATACTTTTTCGTTCTATTTTTTTTATATAAAATCTCTCTTTTCTATAGAGATAAGTGTGTTTGTTTATGTTTTTATTAATTTTTGGATCTTGTTACTTTCGTTTATTGTATTTAGAAAAAGGTTCACTTTCGTTTGTTTATCATACAATTCAGAATATTTACCTATTCAGTAAATAACTTATTACGACATGAGGGCAGTGCCGTAAGATTTTTTTTTTTTACTTTTGATAGTGAGAAACAATAGCACAAAACGGTTCACTATCAATCTTTTTGTTAAGTTTCCAACACTAAAAAGATATACCCCACAGATATACCCCGCAGATATTACAAATGGTCAAATAATACCAGTAATGAGGGAACCAAGAATGAAGAAATTGGAAAAGATCCAGTATTTATTTCAAAGTCAAATAACAATCAATTCACTAAAAGACGTTCTTCGAGAACTCATACAAAACAGCATTGATGCACGATCAACTCTAATCACAATCACAATCACCCATTCAAGTTTAGCAACAAGTGTCAAAGTACAAGACGATGGGTGTGGTATGACTCCAGATGAACTAGAGACTGTTGGCGAACGGTTTTTCACTTCTAAGCTGGGCAACGGAGAAGGGCTCGATGAGTTGAAAAAGGTCAGAAGTTTTGGGTTCCGTGGTGAAGCGATCAATTCCATCTTAAAGATTTCATCTACTTGTTCAGTTGTAGCGAAAACCCCGGATTACAATTCTTGCTTTAAAAGTATATTTGTTGGTGAGAAAAGAAAATGTGGTGTTTCTAGAGTAGACCCAAACTCGGTTAATTTAAATGAGAGTTCAGGGGTTATTTTCCATGCTGTCGATATATTTGGTACAATTCCTGTTCGTAAGAAACAATTGAAGAATTTGAGTTGGAGTAATATAATGAGTGATTTACGGAAGGTTTTATTTGATAGTTTGATCAACGAACCTGGGATTACTGTTAAGGTATACAAAGATGTAAAGGAGAGTGGATCAGGGAAACAAATGGTGCTGAATATTGGTGCTTCTTCGAAAGAGGAATTAAGTGATTACATGAGGTCCAAAGTTGAATTATTGAGGTCTTTGTATGGGAAACCCACCATTGAAGAATATGAGAAGTTCAATGCAAGTTTCAAAGAATACAAAATTAACGCAATTATAGGTTTGAACCCTAAACAGTCCAAGTCACATCAGTATGTGTTTCTTAACAATAGACCATTAATAAACGAAGAGTTGATGAAGGAAATCAACAAGAAATTTCAGAAAAATAATTTTGGATATAATCATATCAACGGTAAAGAGAATTCACCATCTAAGATTTGGGGTAGACCATTTTCAACTAACCCTGTTCTCATATTCATGGTGGAAAGTTCTAACAACGAAGTTTCTGATTTATTACAGGATCCAACAAAGGCATGTTACAAGAGTAAGCATTTGGATGTTATTACACCAATGTTAATGAAAATTGTTGATTTGTTTTTCAGTATGAAGGTGAATCCACTTTCTGAACAGCATAAAGAGGCATTGGAAAGTCCAACAAAGAAGAGGCCAAATAGTTTGGTTTGTATCAAAGATTCTGTTGCTTTAAGATCAGCAACTTTGATGTCAAAACTATCTGACAGAGAATTAGAAGGTAGAGTTAATGTTTTAGCAAATAAGAATAATGGGCATATAGAAAAAGGGTTCGTCGACTTTGAGATGTTTAAGTCATTAAAAAAGAGGCCCAAGATATCTGAATGGTCTTTACCTGGTCCTAATACGTCTCATAACTGCCAAGTTGTCGATCAAAATGAATCAAAATTCCAATCACCGTTTTGTTTTGTTAATAAATCCAAGATCGAATTGAAATCCCAGGACTTGGATGCATGCAAAGTGATCAAACAGATTGATAATAAATTTATCCTGGTTCGTCTTAATTGTTCAGCAAATGGTGGATTACCAATATTACTGGTTATTGATCAACATGCCTGTGATGAACGTATCAAAGTTGAACAACTATTCAAAGAAGCCATTGAAAGTATTGTTTTGAATAATGACCAATCTAATACCCGGTTAAACAAGCGTCTTATATTACAATTGAGTATTGAAGAGTACGAACAAATGATTAAATTTGAGAACCAATTGAGTACATGGGGGATAAAATTTCAAACAGAAAAAAAGGAATTAGATGGTGCTGATCGTACTGTTATGGTCACACATTTACCAGAATTCATGAGTGAAAGAATTAAAGGCGATGTTCATTTGCTACTGAACGGTATCAGAGAATTTGTAAACGATTTAGAGACGAAAAAGAAGATCCAATATAGTAGTAATATAAGCAAAGAACAAGATTGGTGGAGTTTTTTATCTCAGATGCCCGAGATTTATAAAGAAATTATTAGGTCAAAAGCATGTAGGTCTTCTGTTATGTTTGGAGATGAATTAGGGCTTGACACATGTAACGAAATGATCAAGAAGTTGGCTTGTTGTAAGGATCCGTTTAGGTGTGCTCACGGTAGGCCATCCATAGTGCCGTTGGTTAATCTCCACGAGATCTGATAAAAAAGTTTAATTACCGGGTGGGGTGGTTTGGTTTGGTTCGAAACATGTCGAACACCCATACCTAAAAAAGTGTCAAACCGGCCCCGTCAAGTTGCAAAAATAAAGCCAGATTGACAGATCCATGAAAGGTGGAATCATCCAGATGAAATTCTGAGTGTGAAAAAAGGTCCGAGAAGCTGCATGCATGTTGATATAAAATAAAGATTAGGCGTATTACCATGCTTCTTTGTTTTTTTTTTGTCTGTCACAAGGTTCCTGGTTAATCCGACCGAAATCTATCTGTTGAGTGAAAATTTGAAGTTGTAGTAATTGATGTATAGCGTGTAAATGAAACCTATATAATGAATTTTATGAATTGATGAATTGATATGAATACTATTACTTTTATTTTATACATACAATTGATTAGAAGATGAAAAATGTATTTTGACAGGAATAGGCGATGGTTGTTGCAGTGCGAAGTAGCCAACCGGGGTGGGTGGGGGAAAGTGATTGGTTGTTGGATTAAGATGACAATAGTAACGAACAAGTTGGGTGATCAATTGGAAGCAGCCACATGCGTCACTGTGACCAGATCTCCAGGTGCGCTGTCTCAGGATAGCAAAAATCTCGAACGTATTGTTCTCTTCTCGCCCCCCTCCCCCCTCCCCCTCCCCACCACCACGGGGCAACCCGCTTGTTTATTCTCAATTTCCAAACTCCCCTTTACGGAATCCTCTTCGGCCAGCCACTCTCACTCACCAGGCTGTCAACCAACCAATCTCCCCACAAATTGCTGCCTTTTTAGACAATCATCAACAATCAATTAATCAACAATAATCATCTTTGTTCCAATTCAGCGTCACTGCTTTGCTAAACCTATTCTCTCTGTCCATCGTCACACCCCCTCTCTTTCCTTTTCCTTCTTCTTGTCCACATTTGCTATATCTTTAACCTCTTTTCCACATGTTTGGTACTTTTCAACACTCATAGAACACATCCTGAAAAGTCTACTTTCTCCCTTCATCCTCAATTGCTGTATCATCTTCATATACAATCCCATTTTTGAACTCTCTTTTTTTGCATATCTCAAACAGCCCACTCTCCCCTCCCCATCATCACCTTATCGCTGTTTTACCTCTCAAAAACCCCACAATTTTATCCAATCATTATCGAAGAATCAATCAATTGAACAAACTAGAATCACATCGTCCACTTTAATAAATTCAATTACAGTCTATCTATCATGCCTAGAGACGTTCAAAACCATTTACTTTTTGAAGTTGCCACAGAAGTGGCCAACAGAGTTGGTGGTATCTACTCTGTTTTGAAATCAAAAGCTCCTGTTACAGTTGCTGAATACAGAGACCGTTATACCTGTATTGGTCCTTTGAACCATAAATCCGCTCAAGTTGAAGTTGAAGAATTACCTGTCCAAAATCCTGCGATGAAGGCTACTTTAGATTCTATGAGTGAGAGAGGTATCAAATACTTATACGGTAGATGGTTAATTGAAGGTGCACCAAGAGTCATCTTGTTTGATATTAGCTCCGCAACTGGATACCTAAATGAATGGAAGTCTGATTTATGGAACCTGGCCGGAATTCCAGCTCCAGAATCCGACTCCGAAACCAACGATGCTGTCTTGTTAGGTTATCTAACTGCTTGGTTTATTGGTGAATTGACTGTTCACGAAACTGAAAAGGCCATTATTTTACATGCCCATGAATGGTTAGCCGGTGTTTCTGTTCCATTATGTCGACAAAGAAAAATTGACTGTACCACTATCTTCACTACCCATGCAACTTTATTAGGTAGATACTTATGTGCTGGTTCCGTTGATTTTTACAACAACTTGGATAAATTTGACGTTGATTATGAAGCTGGTAAGCGTGGTATTTATCACAGATACTGCATTGAAAGATCCGCTGCCCATTCTGCCGATGTTTTCACCACAGTTTCTCATATCACTGCTTATGAGTCAGAGCATTTATTGAAGAGAAAGCCAGACGGTGTTTTACCAAATGGTTTAAACGTTGTTAAATTTCAAGCTGTTCATGAATTCCAAAATCTGCACGCTGAAATGAAGGAAAAAATCAATGAATTTGTTAGAGGTCATTTCTACGGTCAGTTAGATTTCAAAATGGAGAACACTTTATACTTCTTCATTGCAGGTCGTTATGAATTTAGAAATAAAGGAGTTGATTTTTTCATTGAGGCTTTAGCAAGATTAAACCACAGATTAAAGTCAGTTGGTTCAAACATGACCGTTGTTGCATTCATCATTATGCCTGCTGCTACTAAATCTTACACTGTTGACACTCTAAGAGGTCAAGCCGTTATCAAACAATTAGAAAGTACTACCAAGGATGTCCAAGGTTTGATGGGTAAGAGATTGTTTGAATTCTGTCAACAACCAAACTCAACTCAAAACTCTTCTCAAATAGAATTGCCGTTACTAGATGATTTACTAAAACCTTCAGACCGTGTTATTCTGAAGAGAAGAATGTTTGCTCTGAAGAGAGATTCTTTACCACCAATTGTTACACATAACATGGTTGACGATGCTAATGATCCAATCTTGAACCAAATACGTCAATGTCAACTGTTCAACACTAAAGAAGATCGTGTTAAGATTATTTTCCATCCTGAATTTTTGAACTCTTCTAACCCAGTTTTAGCATTAGATTATGATGAGTTTGTCAGAGGTTGTCATTTGGGTGTTTTCCCATCCTATTACGAACCTTGGGGTTATACTCCAGCTGAATGTACTGTTATGGGTATTCCATCAATCACTACAAACTTATCAGGTTTCGGTTGTTACATGGAAGACTTGATTGAAAACTCTGAAGATTACGGTATTTATATCGTTGATAGAAGAATGAAATCAGTTGACGAGTCCATTAACCAATTGAGTGACCAAATGTTTGATTTTATCGCTAAAACAAGAAGACAAAGAATTAACCAAAGAAACAGAGTCGAAAGATTAAGTGATTTGTTGGATTGGAAGAGAATGGGATTAGAATACGTTAAAGCCCGTACTTTATCTTTGAGAAGAGCCTACCCTGATCAGTTCAACCAAGGTTCAAACCCATTCGAGTCAAACTCTCAAAAAATTACTAGACCTTTAAGTGTTCCAGGTTCCCCAAGAGATAGATATACCAATGGTTTAATGACCCCTGGTGATTTGGGTACTTTGCAAGAATCAAACGATACCGATTACATCGCCTGGAACTTAAATAAAGGTAATTATGACGATGACGTTGATGTTACTTTAAGAGGTTTATCAGTTGCTCCAAGTGTTGATGGTGAATCTGACGAAGACTAATTTTTTGTCTTTTTTTCGTTGTGGTTGTTGCTGTTACTAGAATTGTATCCTTTCAAATTTAAATCTATTACTCTTCTTTCTTTTCAAGTCAATTTTTCTGATTTTATATTTTGTTTTCAAATCTTCATTTTGTTTTGTGTCGTTGCTTTAATTCTTTTTATTATTCCATTTTCTCTGGGTGTCTATTTTTTTCTTTTTGTTTCTTTTCTCCCTGTTTTGTCTTTTTTGATTACACTATATAAATACAGCTTGTTTACTACCATACTGTTTCCTTTCAATTTCTCTTATTTCATTTATCAGTTTATCACTAATAAATTTTTTCACTTGAATTTTGTTTTGTTCTTGATTTTCGTACCGTTTCACTCCCAATCTATTTCCCTCATTTTTAACAAATGTACTTACCTTGTTCCTATTTCCACCCTGAACTAAAACCAATACAAAGTTACGTTTATATAATGAAAAATCATACTGTATCAAGAATTCTGAAAACTGAGTAGTTTATGGAGGAATTACTCTAGCAAAAAAAACTTTGTAATTATTATCCATCTGAATCTCAAATTTTTCAAAACTCATTTATATACGTCTAACAAACAAGCTAAACTACAGCATCGATCTTATCCAAACTAGATCACAACAGAATCTTCACTCTGCCTCCGTCTCCAGCTCACTGCCTTACCGTACTCTTTCTGATCAACAAATACTTCCAAAATGGTATCTTTCGGTATACTAACCAATCCCAACTCTCTCTCTATGGTCACTGAATCGATTTCATCATTGATATTCTTGTTGTTGTTGGGCACTTTCGCTACTTCAATAGTGTTCGTGAGTAAAACGTTTGATTGATCATCTATTGAAATTAAAATACCTTTTAGTTGTCTCCCATCTTTAATGTGAAATCTGTAAGGTAAAGAAATGAGATCTATTGGTTGCAATGATTCCGTGGTTCCTCCTTCTATATTAGACGCTGACATAATGATCTGTTTTTTTCTTAAAAGTGGTATTAGGAGGTGGTAACTGGATATGATTATTTTGAACTTTTTAGAGCTTAAGTTTCAAGATTATAGATGATATGATTGAATGAATGAATTTATGTTTGTATGTAATGGGTGATAGTCGATCAGTTTGACAAAACAGGTTTGGAAAAGAAGAGACTAGGCGGGACTAGAGTTTTGAAATGAACTGCCAGACTGTATTACGTGCCAGTGAAGCAACTTGGAAAAAACACGAGAATTAAATCTCTTTAAAATAGACGATCTGTACGATGTTTATTGACGTTTGATACATTAACTTCAAGAAAACAGTTATTTACACGGTTTAAAAGGAACAGTATCATTGGGGAATAAGAAAATATACATATATTTAACATGTCTTATAGTGATCCATCAGCAATAAAACACATTTCTGCGAAAGATGGTTTATCAACAGTTACTCTGAAATCAGACGTTGCCTCAAAATACATACTGCAAAATGAAATCCTTCTTGATTTATTCAACTTGGTGAAACAGAAAGAGGATAATTTCACAGGTTTGGGTTTGAAAGATACACCTACGGATGAATATCAAGATGATAAACCGGAATCTGAATATCTTGATAAATGGATTAGTAGTTTAACAAACGAGATTTCACAACTAGAAAACGAAGTTCAAGATGGTGAGCTAGGTTTGTTTGGTAAAGATTCTGATAATGAAAAATTGAATAATATGATTGGCCAATTAGAAAGAGAATTTATGAACCCAACTGATGAAAACTTGAAATTGGGGAACAATAAGATTTTCAATGCGTACATTAACGAATTTAAGAAGCTCGTTTATGAAGTTAAAGGTAATTTAACACTTGATAACTTGGATCTAAATGTTGGACAAGAAGATGATGTTGAAAGTGTGAAAAAAGAAAGTAAAAAGGATGTTGAAGATAACTATAACAGTTCGATTTATTACCGCTTGACAAAGCCTGCAGTGTTTAGTGGAGTTGAATACACTAGTTCTGTGTATAAGAAGAGAAAGATCGAGGTTGAGGAACCAGAAGTAGAAGTTGAAGGTCATAAAGAAGCAGAAGTTGAAGGAGACAAAGAAGCAAAGGAAAATGATGGTCAAGATGTTGGTGATAGTAAACCAGAAGGGGAAAAAGAAGAGAAAGAGGAAAAAGAGGAAAAAGAGGAAAAAGCTGAAGAGGCCTCCGACAGTGAGGATACCAAAGTCGAAGAAAAGAATGAAACAGAACCAACTGCTACTTCTGTTGATGATAAGGAGGATCAAGTTAGTGCTGAAGAAGCTCAAAAAACGGAAACAACATCAGCTGTTGAAGCACAACCAGAAGCTGAGAATCACTCAGTGTAGATAGATGCGACTGGTTATTTTCCTTGTTCGTTCTGTATTTTAGACGATGGATATTGGTAAATATTCATCTATATACTGTTAATTTATTATTGTAATTTGTGACTTATTTGAGCTACCAGTTGCAAAAGGTAAAAAAGAAGTAGACCAGTTGTCAAAGACAAATCACCTGAAAGACGAGGCAAGTCGAAATCGGCCCGTTTTGCTGAATGGCAGTGTTCGAAAGCGTCTCTTATCTGTCTGAGAAGCTAACCCATCAGATGTTCAACTATCATTTGGATCACAGTCAGTAGTTTGTTTCGGGGAGGGAGAATGGTTATCTTCTGAAGTTTTAAATACAACTAGACAATTGATTTTATTACTAATACACTGTACTATCCAATTATTTTACCAACCACCTTATTGCACTGAAGAATGAGGTACGTATTGTTTACCCCACTAGCTTATAAGGGCAAAATATCTGGCTTATTTATTGGATATAGCGGGACAAAAAAACATTCTAAAGAGTTTATACAAAATACTAACTGTTTTTTTAAACCAACTTTTACAATTGAAAATATAGCTCACCAAAAAGAAGAATTGAAAGCGATGTTATGAAATTGTGAGTATTGTTTGGACCATTATATTACTCAAAATGACCATCAATATATTCTGAATACTAACAAGTAGTGTACAAATATAGACTAATGAGTGACTATGATGTTAATCTAGTTGATGACAACATGCAAGAATTTTACGTTCATTTTGAAGGACCTAAAGATTCTCCATATGAAGGTGGAATGTGGAGAGTTCACGTTGAATTGCCTGATCAATACCCATACAAATCTCCATCTATTGGATTTCAAAATAAAATATTCCACCCAAATATTGATGAAATATCAGGATCTGTTTGTCTTGATGTTATTAATCAAACTTGGTCACCAATGTTTGACATTTTCAATATTTTTGATACGTTTTTGCCACAGTTATTAAACTATCCTAACGCTGCTGACCCGTTGAACGGAGATGCTAGTTCGTTATACATGAGAGATAAAAACCTGTACATTGAAAAAGTCAAGCTCTACGTCAAGAAATATGCTGATCCCAAGACAATGAAAACTTCTAAATTTGGTGATGAAGATGATGATGAAGACGGTGATGATGGTGAAGTTGATGATGATGACAACGATGAATTAAGTAGTATCGATGGTAGTGATATGGATGAACATGATGACGATGATGAAGTTGCCGGTGAAATGGATTTGTGACCCCGTTGTCAACTGCTTATATTTAAGGTTATAATGATTCATGTTTTAGCTGTTATCGTTGTTTTTCTTTCTTTTTGTTTTCTTCATATATATTTCTACTTTTTTTAGCTTTTTCAAGTTGATGTCTTTTGGATTTAGTGGCTTGAGTGGCAGTATAATACTGTGGTGTGTTTGTGTGTTTTTTTATTATTATTTGAAAATCTAAGATAGAAGGATGCCAATCCCTTTATTCTGTTACATTTTACCTTTTTTTGTTTCGTTGCAAAAAGTTCGGTTTGAAAACTTACCCTCTTTTTGTATACAAATGTTTCTAATTTAGTGTTTTTCACTCATCTGGTTTTCAGTGTTTCATGGCATATATCCAATAAGTTTTTTTCAAAGTTGATTACTGCTGTGTGTTCCCACCAGTGCATATGGTTATATGTATGGTAATTTTTCTTTCTTTTGACTCCCATTTGTGTTTTCTGGGTCTGGCTTGGCTTTCTCCCTCTTTGTTTTTTGTTTTGTCATTAATACAGTTTTAACACTAGATCATCAACTACAATCAAACTAAGAAGATTACATTATTCTAAGTACTTAGTTCAGCTTGTTTCTAGTTTACATAAGCAGAAACAAAAGGCTCAAATTTACCAGTATTTTTAACTTGTTTCTTGTCATGAGTCCCGTGTGTCTGTGATTTTTGTACTACACTCTTTTCTATACAATCTGCAGATGTTATAAATCGTAAAGTAAAAAACCCGCTCTCGTAAACTACAAGGTTAAGTGAAACAAATTTGGAAATTATTTTAGAAAGCCTTCAAGTACAAAAGCCGAAGAGTGAATCCATTTCAGTATGAGCCACTAATTATCCTTGATGGAGTTAAAATTATTAAAAAATAAAACGAAAGTCGTAATAATTATAGAGTGTGGCTGATGATTTGCATGTGCCATAATTTTATAAAAACATTGCATGTGCATATGCACTTAAATGCAAGTGTTTCTGCGTGTAACTCTCCTTGCATAGAGGAGTTTAATCTTAATTTTTTTGTCTCGTAATTTATTTGAGAAATTTCGGAATTAGTTTTGCTAATCCACCTCTACAATCTCTTTAACTGGACCTTTTTTTGTTGTTTTTTACATGCTTATTTTGTTTTTTCAAGTTTTGATCAAGACAGACAATTAGCGCTTTTATGCATTCATACTGTCCCAAAGTTTACTAATTAGTCAATCTTGGCTGTCCTTATATGGAAAAAAAAACACTCATATTTTCCATACATAATATAAATAGCACTGCAAGCATTGATTATCTCTCTGATCGTGAGTGATGAGGTGGGGTAACTCTCGGGCATCATCATCCATCCTGAAATACTAGTGCTTGATTAATGGGGTGGGGGCCAAGAAGATGATCAGATATATTAACTTAAATATCCACTTGACTTTGGACACGGATACATTGACCTGTTTCCAGGTAACGCCACTAACTTATGAATAAAAAAAGGCCAACAAAAGTAACGAACGACTCTTCCTCCCCCTTGTTGCATTCTGTCCTTTCATCACATAATAGCTGGTCTAGAATTTGGATGAATATTAAAAGCCGGGGTCTTGCGACACCTTACTACTGAAGCGGAGAAATTAGTCAGTGGGATAAATTGGTATGGGGCTTATATTATGGCGTTTGATGAACACCGGAAAATAATTTACAAAATTCAATAGTAGTAGGAGACATTGCGGCTGAGCAAATCATAAGTGTCACGTAAGTACGAAGTAGCAGAATAAGCAAGGTTAGGTAATCTCAAACATTATACGGGGAAACCCTACAGACACAGCAAATCGCGTAATATATTATGTAATGACATAATGACATAATCAATTATATAATATAATGACATAATCAGTTTTGTCCACCATCGTTACCATATACATTAATTACTGCAGCAACTACTTAACTTATTACTACCACAAGTACATTCTATCTTCCACTACTATAAGAATATCTCTTTCTTCTTGTAATTTAGTTCTTTAT